>WOFQ01000193.1:0-10127 GCA_012184525.1 Xenoacremonium recifei | reverse complement strand
AGGTTGGATACACACAGCCCTTATATATTCAAAACCCTCGGCCTTCCTATCAGTCCGAGCTTATTCAAGCTGAATAGGTCGGCCTATTCAATCTATCCGATTTCCTGTAAGCCGGCGTGCCGTTGCAGCCGGACCCCTCACTTGGTCCGTCATATTCCGATTGCCCTTCTTTTGGCCTTATTTGGTGAGGCATTTACGATAGCTGTGTGTTTCTAATAGCTGTGTGTGTTATGTATGATATATATAGCTATCTATATGATATATATAGCTATATGTATTATATATATATAGCTGTGTGTTATATAGAGCCGTATGTGTTATATTTGAATAGGGGTATGTGATATCTTGTTGGTTATATATATGACCCCCCCCCCCCCCACACCCCCCCTCCGGGAGGGAGGAGTATGTGATCCGTATTTTCAGTATATTCAATACTAAAGAATTAATATTATATATTATAATAACTTCTTATATATTATAGAAGAAATTCCTAATAATTAAGATATCCTTATATTTAAATAACTTATAGGCTTTATTAATAGCTTTAATAAATAATAAATAAAACTCTAAATAATATTATTTAAAGGCAGAATACTATTTATATAATATTTATAAGGCTTCTAGATCTCTTACCCTAATTAATTCTATTATAGGCTCTTTAATTTCAGCTTATTTAGCTAAAAAGCTACTCCTTTATATCTATATATAATATATTATAAATATAGTTTCTTAAGCCTTATTTAATAAATATAGCTATTTAACTGCCTTAATACTTAATAAATCTATAATATTTTTATTTTTAAGCTCTTAACAAGCTTTTTTAATTAAATATTTTAATATCTTTATTATTATTACAAGCCCTTAGATAGAAGCTATTAAATTTAGGGTCTTTTAAGTACTTCAGGTAAATCTCTATATATTAGCTTTATATACTTTTAAAATTTGAGTAATAAGGAGCTAAAGGGATACTGTTAGTATCTTTTAAGATAGTCTGATAGTTAATTAAATAAGTTTTAGTTAAAATATTATATAAAATAGCTTTTTATTATTTTTAATTTTATAGCGGGCTGTCTGAAAATTTAGTCCTAGTCTGAGGATTTTTTTCCTAATTAAGGGACGGAGCCCTTAGTTGTGCTGTGTAGTTGACCCACCCGAGACCAATGGGTATATATATAGCTTACGGGGGATATTGAATATACTGAAAATACGGATTATACACTCCCGGAGGGGGGGGGGCGGGGGGCTGGGCGGACATACACACGTGACACAACCAATAGATAACATATACAGTTTTGTCATGTAGGGGGGGCCTGGGGTTGGTCGTGACTCGTTAAATAGGACAAGGCTCATTAATTGGAAAAATGGTAAAAATATATATAACTAAGTAAATTAAATAGCTAAAAAGAAGATCTAGACTAAACTTGACTATATGTAGTGGTATCTACTATATAGACCCACTTTATTTTTTTTATTGTATTGCTATAGCTTTAATAAAGTATATTGATATCTCTTACGGTCTAACCCTTATTAGGGACATAAGTAATATTACTACTTAAAATATATTAATAAGCAGCTTATCTGATTTTTAATATCTAGATAAAAATATGAAAATATGGATGAAACAATTATATTTAAATCTCTATAGTATTAACTAAACTGAGCTATCTTAGGCCTACTTTCCTAATAAACGAGCTTTTTTCTATTCTATAACCATACCCCCTTTGCATGCTGTCATGTGGAAAAGGCGCACTTTTGCTGCTTCTGAGTAGCCCTGAGAAGCTGATAATATAATCCATTGGCCGAAGTAACTAGGCTTTGACTCCTTGAAAGTCAAAACCTTTGTTTATGGTGAGAGTAAGCTCAAGTCTATATCCTGAAGTGCCCTCATAAGTTTAAAATGCCTGAACTCATCATACACTTTCTACTAAATATGATTTTAATCTCAACTAATATTATTAATATAACAAAATGCATATGGGGGGTGGTTAATTTGTAAATCAGATTCATAATAGGTCTTTTATATGTAATTTAAATTGATTCGTGAACATAACTACAGGATAATTTTTTTCGATCAGTATACTGATATTACATAGGGCTGTGAAATTATTCCTTAATGTTTAGTCTTAGTTTAGTCCGGACTAAAATTTCTTAGTTTTAGTTTGCCCTTTAACAGATTAAAGATTTTTAGTCTGGATTAAGGAAGGGACTAATTAGTTTTATTCCACTATAAGGCGGCATAATAATAAAGATTTTTAGTCTGGACTAAAGGACTAAAAATATATATATATAACTATATTTAATTAAATATATATTATTATTATTATTATTATTATTACTCTAACTGAGCCTATTTAGCTATATAGGAATATAGTAGTAAAAGACTTAGGAACTGTATAGCAGGTGCTGGCTGTGCGTCTAGCTGAGGTCTAGTTAAGTGCCCCTAGCTGGATAAAACCTGGGCTATCCTCTAATTATAATATAGTTCTTCTATACTGAGCTTAATCCCCTAAACTAATTTATCTAAATATATTAATAAATAAGGAAAAAGGCATCTAACTGTTATAGCTAGGTCTTTATTTAATATTTAAGCTTAAATAAGGCTATTATATAATCCTTTATTTAGTCTTTTTTATATATAGGCTAGGTACAAATTAATTTTTATATAATACCTGAGCCTAATAATAAAAAAAGGAATAAATAAAGGGCAGGTAAATTAAAGGAAGGTCCTTTTAGGGGTATAAAATTAAGTTTTTAATTTTGAATCTTTTTTTTTGCTTAATCTTTTATTATTATGTATAAATTAGCTATTTTTTTTATAGCTATATATTAATTAATATAGCCCTATTATTAATACCCTGGCCTTAGCCTAACCCTTTTTTCTTATTCTTTTACCTATTTAATATAACTAATTAATATTAGCTTAATATAAATTTAAGCCTTCTTTATAAGAAGTTTAAATTAGATTATAATTTAATAATAATTATTTAGAAATAATAAATCTGATATTTAAGTATTATTAATAGGTTATTAATTAATATAGGTCTATTTAATATTATTAATACTTTTTCTATATTTCTAATAAAAATAATCTAATTTATAGCTTTAATTAATATAAGCTGAATCCCTATTTATTCTTATTTAATTACTAATTCATTAAATTTTAGCTAAATTTATTAAATATTTATATTACTATTTATAAAATAGTAATTATAAATTTATAAATTCTAAATAATACCTATTTAATATCTATTTAATGCTTAATTAATATTTATTAAATAACTAGAATTTTTATAAAGCCTTTTTGTAACGGGCTGGGCCCGTGGAGGAACCTCGGCTTACACTCTCGTTGGCAATATCGCTTACGCTTTTAGACCCACAGCTCGAGAACTCTAGAGCTCCCAAGCTGTGCTCCTATTCCTTTTCTCCTTTCTTTCCTCCTTAGTTTTAGGATACTCGTTCTAGTCATCCAGCTAGTTGTCAATATACTCAGTTGGACCGTTACACTTTTTTTTATTTTAATATTAGCTTTAATTTAAACATATTATAATACTCTAGTTATTTATAATCTAAATTTTTATTAATATAAAGCTATTAATCTAATATTAGTTAGGTATTAGGTATTTATCTAATTAATATAGGCCCTTATTAAGTTTAAGGATTAAAGTATAAATATAAAGTATATTTATTACTCCTTAATATTAATCTGATTTTTATCTATAATTTAGTTAATAGCCCCTTCTATTATACCTATTTTCTCTATAAATCTAGATAATTTTACTTTAATACTAATTAATATACTAGCCTAAGATTTAATGACTAAAGTCTAATATTTAAATTAGAATATAAAAAATCTAATATATATATATAAGACTATAATAAGTCTGACCCTAATTAGTATATTATTTATAATCTAATTAATATTTAATTAATATAATATATTTAGAAATTTAATAAGATTAACTTTTTACTTAAATTTAATCTAAATATATAGCTATTAGCTAGAGATTTATCTAATAATAATATTAATAATAAAAATATTAAGGCTTAAATTAGTCTAATTTTAAATTATAAAATTATTTTTCTAGAGAATTAAATTTAAAGCAGTATTTAAATAATTTTAAATAATATTAAAGTAATATTACGGCAGTTTTAATAATAATATTTTAGGGCTGGAATATAATATTATATAGCTATAATTAGAATAAATTTAGAGCTATATTGCATAGAATTTAATTTTCCTATATTTAATTAAGATCTTATATAATTATCTAGTATTTTTCTAATATTTATCTAGCTTATTAGCTATATTTTTCTGCCTAATTTTTCCTATTTATTTATTAGCTTAATAATTAAATAATAATATAATAATTACTAAAAAGAGAGGAATTAGTAATATAGGGCTAATATAGCTTTAAAGGCAGTTAGAAATTAATTATAATTATAATAAATACCTATAATATAGTAAAATATAAGCTGCTATTACTAGAGGCTGCAGTAGAAGTAAATAATATATTATAGTATTTTATATCTGCTATTATATTAATATTTAAATAATAATATTTTAGGAACTCTTTATTAAGTAAAATAAGCTATTAGGCTGATATAATTAGTCCTTATTTATATAAAAAGGCTAGATTAAGCTTTATAAAGATTCCTATATAGCTTTAATATTTTTAGGTTTAATAGGTAATCTATTAAATAAGGTCAGTATAGGCTTTTATTATTATCTAGCTATTAAGATAATTATTATTATGTTTATTATAAAAGAGTAACTGCTTTAAAGTCCCTATAATAATTATTTAGGTAAGCTTTTATTTTTTCTAGTATATACAAGGTCTATAGCCTAATAAGTCCTAAATAGGCTTAAATTTAAATTAATATTTATTAAATATTTAATAAGATATCTATATTATCTATCTTTTAATAAAAGTAATTAATTTTAATATTTAATTAAATTAGAGATACAAAGGATTTTATATAAAAGTTCTAGATTAATATAGCCTTATAAGCCCTTATAACCTTCTTAATATAGCTTTTTTCTGCTGCTAGTAATATATATATAGGGCCTGAATATAGCCCTATATTAAGTAAAGCTTAGTACTAGATTAATATATTATAAATTATAGCTGCCCTAATAACTGCAGTATAAATATTATATATATATTAAAGCTATAGCCTCTAAATTATAATTATAGTTTAGTTTAATACTAACTATTAAATTTTAAACTTTTTTTATAAATAAGCTATATACCTTTTCTAAATAAGCTTATAATTAAATTAGATTTTAAAAATTATAATAAAAGAGTTAGATTAAATAGAGATTTAATTAAGATATAGCCTATTTTAAATTAAGCTATACTATTTAATAAAAAGGAAGAATAAATATTTTATTAGATTTTATAAAAAGTAGCTTATTCTAATTAGCTTAAACTAAATATATCTTATATATAATCTAAAGCTAGATATATATTATAGCAGTATTCTTTTTAAAAATAATAAAACTTATATTATTAATATATATTACTATAATTAGTCTAAAGAAATTGATAAGCTTATTATAAAGCTTAATAATAAAGAGGATAAATAAAATTATAGATAAAAATAAGCCTTAAAGGATATTTATTTAAATTTTAAATAGTTCTGACTTTATACTATTAAAATAAAAAGAGGCAGTTTAATTTATAAGATATAACTATAATTAATTTAAAACCGAATTAGGAATTCTTTAATATTAGAGCTATATATACAGGCAGTTATATTTAATTAAATTAAAAACATTATTAATATTAAGGTTTAAAAAAATAATTAAACCTTTAATTTCCCAGGCTATATAGATTTAGTTTATTAATATATAAAAAGCAGTATTATAGAACTAATATAATTAGTTATTATATTAAATTTAGGGAAATGTTTTTTAGATTTTAATTATATTTTATATCTTATTTATTATAGCCTTTTTAATATTTTTACTAATAATAAAAAGGAATATAATAAAGTATTATATTTTTAAATTAGTTTTATTTTAATTTTTTTTTTATTTTAGAGTTACTGCTATTTAAATATATTTAAAATAATTTAGGAAATAAGATAATTAAAAGCTAGTATTTATAAGATTTATAATCCTATGTATTAGTTCTTTATTTTTAGCTATTAGAACTCTATTAGGTATTTAATTAGTATTAATAACTTTTTAATTAGCTATTTTTTTAATAATAAATATAATTTTCTTTATTATAATATTCTTTTTAATAAAATGAAGTAAAAATAGGGCTAGTTTTAGTCTTATTTTAAATAAAAATTAGAGAAATATTAAAAAAAATTTAATAATTAAAACTTTTATTTTAGCTTAATAAGATTTAATTATATATTTTAATACTAAATTATAAAGCTCTAAAATTTAATTTATATTTAATATGTACTAATTTTTAAGCTAAGCTTATTTTATAATATATTAAGCTCTTTAAAATATAAATAAAAAGGAGTAAAAAATATATTATTAAGATTTAATTTTAGTTATTTTAATTATATACTTTTTCTTTATATTTATTTATTATAAAAATATATAATTATTATCTATCTAATACTTAATTTATTTTTAATAGGCCTTTTTCTTTCTTTAAATTATATGATAAATAGTCTTATTTTATTAAGTATTATAAAAAGTTCCTTTTTTTATAAGAAAGAAGAACTTTATAGCTAGATTATATATAGCCTTAATAAATTATAATATATAAAAATTAAATTAATTTTAATTAAAAAAAGGCCTAAATCTAATAAGTCTTTAATATTTTCTAAAAAAATAATAAAATTAAGAAGTTTCTAATTAAATTTTAAAGAAATTAATAAAAGATTTATTTATAATTAAATAGATATTTATTAGAATAAGTAATTAAAGCTTGAATATTTAGTAATATCCTAATATAAAGTTTTAAGCTTTAAAAAGGCCTAAATTAAGTTTATAATTAAATCTTTAGCCTTTTAACTGCTATATTATATAAGCAGTTTATAAAATATAAAAAAGGATAAATTTAGTTTTATAATAAAGTCAGTTAGGTAATAAGCTTTATATTATTCTCTATATATAATATCCTATAAGGGGTAATAAAAGTTAAAGTCTTTTAAAAAAAAAATATTTAATTCTAAATTAGTACTTTATTTATATTATAAAAAGGGTAAAACTAATCTATAATTATATAATTTTTAAGGGGTTTTAAATAAATAAAATAAATTATAAAATTATTTAGTATTTAGCTAATATTTATATAATATTAATTTAATATAGCTTTATATTAATTTATTTAAATATCTTTATATATATATTAAATAGCTTATTATCTGCCTTCTAAAGCTTAAATTATATTATAATAACTAAATTTAAGGTATAATATTTTAATATTAATTAGAAATAGCTTTTATATTATTAGGATATTATTACTAATTATAATAAAAAAAGAGATTAAAATAGCCTCTTATTTCTAAATATTTTATTATAATATTTATAATATTTTTATAAGTATAAGGCAGGCTTAATTAGGTTATTATTAAGTATTAATAAGGATATTAGGTTTTTTTTTACTAGCTTTAAAAAGATTAAAAAAAGAGCTAAATATAATAAGAAATTAAATTAATTATATTTAAATATTAAATTAGATATTATTTAAGGCTGCCTAAATACTGCTTAATAATTAATTTAGATTTCTTTATTTCTTTATATCTAAATTAGGCCTATTTTTAATATTTTTTAGGTTTATTATTTATTAAATATTAAGGTAAAGAAATTACTTTAATTAATTAAAATAAACCTATTAAATATTAAGCTAAGCTGCCTTATAATTAAGGCAGTTTTAATTTTATATTAAGTAATTACTTTAATAATTATTATATTTACTTAAATAATTACTCCTATTTACAGTATAATTAGCCTTAATATAATTTTATATCAAATATTACTTATAAATAGCCTAATATAAATAATATTTAATTAAATAACTGAATTTATAATACTGAAAATATTATTTTATTAATATTTTATTATAAAAAAAAGTATAATTATATAGACCTTTATCTTATAAAAGGCCCTAATTATAAGATTAATTTATTATTAAAGCAGTATTAATTATAAAAAAAATTAAATTATATATATACCCTTTTTTAATTTTAAAAAGGCAGAAATTAATAATATTAATAATAAAATTAGCTTTATTAGAATATATTAAGAAGTCTTTAATTTAGTATTAATCTGCTTTTTAATAAGAAAAGCTTAAAATTATTATTTTTTAGATCTTTTTTTAAATAATATTATATAAAAAGATTTTAAAGATTTATTTAATATTAAATTATTCTTAAATAATTATTATATTAATTATATTAAAATAGATTTTTTAATTATTATTCTAAAATTATTTAATTATTATAATATTAGCTATAATAATAGCTATATTAATAACTTATATAACCTTTTTATAAATATAATAATAGTATTTTAGGAATATTTATAAGACTTTAATAATTATTATCTTATTTATAATTAATATTAAATTAAAGCTTATTAATGAATATTATAATATAAATAAGTTTTTTAATATTCTATTTAATAAGGGTATTAATTTTTCTTTTAATTTTAATAAAATTAATAATTATAATATTATTAGGGTTTTACTATTTAAAAATTAAGTTAATATTTAATAAGTTATAATAAAGCTTAATTAAGAAGAAAAATATATATTTTATAGGCCTATTTTTAAATTTTTAAATAAATTAGTTTAAATCTTTTAGTAATTATCTTAATTTATTTTTAGACTAGTATTAGTCTGATATTAATACAGGTTAAGGAGGGGTTCTAAGGGGGCATATTAGGGGAGCTCTAGATTAAGCTCTTATACCCGGATTTTAGTTCCCTCCCCTTCTATAAGCTGTATTTCTAATTACTATTAATATTAGTATAGTGTATAAGGGAGGTAAGACTTATCTCAGTCCTAGATATATTAGAACAGTTTTTAGAGGACTAAAGTAAGGAATATAGTAAACTGGCAGTAAAGTTATTAAATATATATTATATAATATAAATAGCTATATATTATAGAGATATAGAATATATAGAATATATATATATATATTTTATATATATTTAATTAGATTTTTTATTTAATATTTTAAGATATAATTTTAGTCTTTAGTCTTAGTCTTAATTTAGTCCAGAGTAAGAAGTTTTAGTCTGGGGGTAGACCGGACTAAAAGTACTAAAATCACAGCCCTGGTAAGAATATAAGGTCCTCCTTGGGTGCGGTAGACTTGTTTTCTTCTGTAGAAGTGTGACCGAAAGCAGTGGTGCTAAATGTAATACTCGAATCACGACGGCTGAATAGCAGAGGATATTGGGCTTATGTGTCTTGCAGAGTCAACGAAGGACTTTAGACATATAAAGCAGTCAGGAAGTCGGGTGAAATCAGCCTCAAGTTCTTTTTACCTCACTTATTCTCGCTACTTGATATGTTTATAACCGTCATTATGATCCGAACTTCAGTACCAGAGCGCAAGGTGGTGTTTGGTGCGATGACCTTCGGGGCGGTGGTAGAAGAAGCCACACCAAACTCTCTGGAGTTATATTACTGATCATGCGGCGTCAGATGTAGAGCGGGTAAAACTCACAAAATTAGCGACGGCAATAACTTCTTCAATATCGTCCATAGGGATGTGAAATTATTCCTTAGTACTTAGTATTAGTATTAGTATACTAAAGCGAATTAGTATTATTCTTCGGAAAGGAAATTCTAAAATATTAATACTAATACTAATATTAAAACTTTTAGTTATTTTAGTTCAGTCTACCCCCAGACTAATACTATTTAGTCTTAATTTTAGTCCAGACTAAGAATCTTTAGTTAATTAAGGGGCAAACTAAAATTAAGAATAAATAGTCGGATTAAGACTAAGACTAAGGACTAAAGACTAAGATTATATTTCAAAATATTAAATTAAAAATCTAATTAAATATATGTATATATATATATATTCTATATATTATATATTTCTATAATATAACGTAGATGCATAGCTAGTGGGCCACTTCTCGAGACTCACCTCCTCTATTATACCTAAATCGCAACTTAAATACATTTAAACCACAA
>WOFQ01000192.1:0-10573 GCA_012184525.1 Xenoacremonium recifei | reverse complement strand
CGGATGTCATGTTCAGCTCCAGCGAGCAGCCGAGCTCTGGCAAGTCTTGACAGATGCGTCGGTGTGTCGGGGCCTGTGTCGAAGGGGGCGGCGACTGGCACTGAGGCCATCGCGGGATGTTATGTTGCGTCTGTTAGTGATTTGGTGTATTTAGCGCGAGTCCCTTAACAGTGGATGCCAAGGGATGTTGATGTAAGAGGGAAGTTGTTGTGTTCGGGCCTTGGCGAGGTTGCGAGCAGTGAGGTACAGGGTAGCTCCGGTGAGATGGAGAGCTTTCGCGCTCTGGGTGCCTATGCCAGAAGAACAGCCCGTGATAAAGGCAGTGTAGCCAGTGAGCTTCCCTTCGAGTTGTTCATCCTTGATGATCTGAATGGCGGTTGGACGGCCGTCGCCAGGTCCGTTGGGAGACTCGTGAATAGCAGCGTATCGGTCGGTCATGATATGCAAAAAATGTTCTGTTGTTGAAATGGTTAACGCTAGATATTGGACACCGACAACCTAAGGGGGATCCCTTTTATAACTTGATGAACCTAACGATGTGCTGTACATCGCCCCTTGAAAACATCAAGCTTAGTCCAAAAAAAAAGACAAACTGTGAAGGGACATAGCGCCGGCGAGCTTTGGCTGAACCTGTTGGACTTAGCGGAGATAGCATCAGAAAATTGATTTAACTCCACTGTGAATTCATACGACGCCTAAGAACTAGAAATGAGAAATTACAGACCGTTCGAAAGGTTTTACGAAAGTAGACAGACTCGGGTGTCCCGACTCAGATGGAAGCACGTTGACGAGTAATACGTCAACATCGATTAAGGTTTGCATTATGGCCTTATCCTCGGTCTTACCAGAAACGGTTTAAGTCGTAATCCAGTTGCATTAGTTTGCGCTTAGCCGAAGCCAAACGCAGACTCTGTATTCCCTTCTGCATCACCAACTGTTCTGTTCCAGATTAATCCAATCTTCCTCTGCAAAATTGTCCTCAGCACGTTAGTGAGTCGCCAATCTCCGATCCTCGTGAGGCACCACTGCCTGCCCCCTTGCCGAAACATCATGGATCAAGGACTCGGCCCTTCTGCAGTGGACCTCCTCGACAGCCTGGAGCGAGTCCGGCCTCTCCCTGAACTGCGGGCACAGACCGATGATTGGACGGGAGTTACCGGCACCAAAGAGAGGAAGAGACGCCAGAATCGATTAAATCAGAGAGCATGGCGTAAGCAAGTTGGGGCCGTGACTCTGCGCGGCTTAGATGGACATATTTACTGACTCAGTGCTCGTGTGAAGGGAAGAGGAAGGCCGCCGCCAGCTCAGATAAGCCCATCGAGTCAGGGTCTGCTATCGCGTCAAGAGACCTTCTAGCAGATGAAAGGGTGCCTTTCATTGATACGCCGGGCCCTTCCATGGCCCGCAAAACGATATTAGGGGATGGAAGTCTCCTTCTTATGCATCGCCCTCAGGAGGAAGAGCGGATACGGAGTCTGATGGCGCAGGCCCTCAAAGACCATTCTCTAAATTTAATGCGACCATCAAACCTTCATTTGATCATCCGGCTCAACGTTCTCAACGCAATAGCTGACAATGCCACATTGATTGGTTTTCCCAAAGAGTCACTTTGCCGCGACGAGTTCATTTCGCCCTTCGTCCAGATTGGTCCTCCTTCCGAAGCAACTGCCTCATACTCGTTCTGGGTGTTGTCATCCAAGGTAAGCCCATCCACCCCTGGATCCTATTTCCGTGGCCATATCTGACTACCGATAGTCGTTCCAACGGTTAATGAAGGCATGTTCATCGGCGGTCGGTTCCTTGTCGGCTTCGGATCCAATATCTCAATCGGCGCTGGTCCGCTATTGATTATGGAACTAGCATATCCTCAGCATCGTGGAAGGCTTACTGTCATGTACAACACTCTTTGGTACGTCGGCTCAATTATCGCGGCATGGACTATCTTCGGAACTATCGATTACAATGGAGAGGCATCTTGGCGTGTGCCTGTCGCTTTGCAAGCACTAATGCCGGCACTTCAATTGGCTGGCGTCTTCACCTTGCCTGAGAGCCCTCGTTGGCTCTGCTCCAAGGGCAGAAATGAAGAAGCACTGGAAATCTTGATCAAGGTAAGCAATACATCAGCAAATCCATTCACCTAATTTGAGGTAATTGCTAATAGGAAGCATAACTAGTATCACGCCAACGGTGACAGTACCGACCGGTTCATCCAAGCCGAATATACCGAGATTCAAGACACCATTCGGCTCGAGACAGAAGTGGCTGAGACTGGATGGATTGTGTTCTTCAAAACCCCTGGCAATCGCATGCGCCTGTTGCTCATTGTTCTCACTTCATTCTTTTCCCAATGTTCAGGTGCGGCATCTACCTATGAGGCTGCCCTCGCAGGATAAAGAAACTGACTATGTGTGCGTAGGGAACGGTCTAGTCTCCTACTATCTCCACGATATACTCAACTCTGTCGGGATTGGTAAGCCATATGACCAGTCCCTGTTTAACGGTGGCCTGCAGATCTGGTCCTTCCTCGTAGCCATAGGGTTCTCTGTCTACTTTGTTGACAAGCTCGGTCGACGAATGCTCTTCCTGATTGCAGCTGTTGGCATGCTTGTGGTATTCAGTGTCTGGACCGGGTAAATATCTTACTGAATTAAAGTTAAAATTTTAGTTGGCTAATCCTTCTAAAGTTGCTCCGCTGTGTACGCCGACACTGGAAACGACAGTGCTGGAAAGGCCGTCTTGGCAATGATCTTCCTTTTCTATGGAGTAGCCGGATTTGCGTGGCCCGGCCTGACTGTCGCATACTGTTCTGAGATCCTCCCCTACAGCATTCGAGCTAAGGGACTAGCAATCTGCCTGGGTGTAACGGCTCTTTCAGGTGTACTGAACCAGTATGTCAACCCTATCGGCCTGGAACATTTGGCATGGAAATTTTACTTTGTCTACATCGTGATCCTGGTCATCGAGGTGGCTTGCATCTGGTTCCTCTTTGTCGAGACCAAGGGGCCAACTCTTGAGGAAATTGCTATTTTATTTGATGGAAGGGACGCAAAGGTATCTAATAAGATTAGTAGCAACGACCAGGAGATTATTCAGGAAGTGGATTTTACGAAGATGGAAGAAGTCTAGGTCAGATAATGTTCGAAATCCCAGGGATTCCTTGAGCAGACTGCGTACGATATAGCCTAGAATATTGACATATTTCCTTCCATCACTCTTCAGGATCGATGCCGGTCCTGGCTGCCGTTAGATAATGAACCCTTCTGTTCTGTCTCATTTACGCGTTGCAGTTCATTGCTTGACATAATCCTGGGGGTTTTCGTCCTCGTTCTAGGATATACGGGGCGGTGCAAGGATGTGCCGCCCAGGTTTGAGATGCTTGTTTGGCGTTCAATTATTAATGCAGGATCTGCCAAATCCACTGGGGACATATCCATTGGCGCAATTGGGAGACAATACAAACGTCTATGTGGAATAACCGGCTTCTTTTCTCAAAAGACAGTCAATGCATTCCAAGTATGTCAGGTAAAATTACGCTCGTAATCATAGAACCCAAATCATCTAGGGTAAGAGTGAGGTGAAAGTTCTTAAATACCAGAACTAAGAAGCTTTGGATAAATTATTTCTATTGTTCTAGATATCTCGAATACGCTTTAGAGATTTTCCAAGTCGGCGCTTTGCTGCTGTGGCTGGTATTCGACGGCCGAAGGCCGAAGGCCGATAACATTTACAGCGAAGGCCGAATAAACATGACCGAGGCTGTGGATAAATACGAACGCCCAACCCTTCCCAGATTTCATTTCTTCTAATTACCTTAGTTATTTTTGAATCTCATCTCGGCGTTAATAGCGTCAAACCTTTTACTTTTTTTCGTGGTGTATCTACTATCACCCCACGGCCACGTCACTCTTCATCGGTGGTCTGCCACCGGGGAACGGAAGACCAAACTTAACACGACCAACATAGCAGCCATGGTGTGCAACCTTTTCATCTCCTCCCGGGTTCTTGCTTTTGGCCTTGCTAACTTCTCCTTACCAGGACCTCCGAGTCGGCAACAAATACAGAATCGGTCGCAAGATTGGCTCTGGGTCATTCGGCGACGTCTACCTAGGGACCAATATTATTTCCGGAGAAGAAATTGCTATTAAGCTCGAGAGCGTGAGGGCCAAGCATCCGCAGCTTGAATATGAAGCCCGAGTTTATAAATCACTCGCTGGGGGCGTCGGAATCCCATTCGTTCGTTGGTACGGTACCGAATCTGACTATAATGCTATGGTTTACGACCTTCTAGGCCCTAGCTTAGAGGACTTGTTTAATTTCTGTAACCGGAAATTCTCCTTAAAGACGGTTCTATTGCTGGTAGACCAGCTCATCTCCCGGATTGAGTATATCCACGCTAAGTCCTTTATCCATCGCGATATTAAGCCGGATAATTTCTTGATGGGAATTGGAAAACGAGGAAATCAAGTCAATATGATTGACTTTGGTCTGGCGAAGAAATATCGCGATCCTAAAACCCACTTCCATATCCCATATCGCGAGAATAAGAACCTAACTGGCACTGCTCGTTATGCATCTATCAATACGCATCTTGGTGTCGAACAGGCTCGGCGCGATGATATGGAATCTCTTGGCTATATCATGCTGTACTTCATGCGTGGCGCATTGCCCTGGCAAGGGTTAAAGGCTGCTACGAAGAAACAGAAATATGATCGCATTATGGAGAAGAAGATGACGACACCAACTGAAGTCCTATGCCGTGGCTACCCCAACGAGTTCGCTATTTATCTTAACTATACTCGGTCACTTCGATTTGACGATAAGCCTGATTATAGTTACTTGCGAAAAATCTTTCGGGATCTCTTCGTCCGCGAAGGCTTCCAGTACGACTATGTCTTTGACTGGACCGTTTACAAATATCAAAAAAATGCCGAAGCCATAAACAAGGCGGTAGCAGGCAACGGATCGGCTAGAGACAAAGGACCTTAGAATTTTAGTTTTCACCAAGATCGGGGAATGAAAGACAATTTCGCATACACAATGGATCGCACATCAAGGGCTATCGATGAACACTTATGAACTGACAGAAGAAGTTACGCGGTAGCTAGCCCGGGACAGAGGGTTGATCCGAGAAGCGAAACTTCATGTCAAACCCCATACCGGTATCCATATCCAAGCTCCCCAGCCTTCCGCTGGGGCGGTTGTGCCGGCTGTTGGAGAGTAAGGATCACCTCAGTGGTGCCTAGGTTCCCTCGGCAGGGCTGTTCTCAGACAAGTCTGGGAGATAGATCCGTTGCGTCTTTGTTTTATGCTCTCAGCCTGGTGGTTCCTGCTTCCACATGTCTCGTAGTTAGCTTCAATTTCCTGGGAGCACGGATCAAAACTCCGAGACTTGCCAGTGGCGAATATGTCAATTCCGTTCTCTCAAAGTAAGGTGGTGAAGGGTATCCATATACAAACCATCACACTTTATGTCACTGAGTCGATTACCTCACTTGGGCTGCCCTTTGAATCGACTATGAAATCTTCACCCATAACCTCGTAGAAATATGTAGGTGAAAACTCAATCGGCCATGATGGTGGCATTTCAGAGTTCGTCAACGCCCAATCCGCAGGCATTAACAGACCACCCGGATCGTACTCTGTCAAAATTGCGCCCTGCCCGTAAAGAGACTCATTTGCCTCAAGTTTCTTCTTTGCTTTCGTCACCAGCCTCATGAGTGGTTTCCATAGTTCATCTTCTTGGTGGGCTGATAAGCCCCAACAACCAATTGCAAGATCCATAGCGTTCCGAGCTTTCTGCACAATTCCCGCATCGCTGGAACGAGCGCACAGCTCTTCTATCATTATTGAGATTGCATGCCAGTGGACGTAGGTGCAGGGCTGTCTGGCCCAGCACGGCCATGCCCATATCGTTAACACCTCATAGGAGCACTCGATTGTCTCGATGGACGCGTCCAGCAAACGATCTCTGGTAGCCAGTGATAAATCCGATCTTAGACCGGAGGACAAAACAGGATGGTAGATGAGCAACGGTAACTCAGCAAAAAAGAGCCGCGTGTTTAAAGCTGTGAATCGTTGGAAAGAATTGTCGTCGTCACAGTTCTGCAAGTACTCCTCTTCCACCTTTCTCCTGCAATCAGCTGCCATTTGCTCCATACCTCCCTGGTCGAGTGTGGGGGATTGCTGCCCGCCCTCACGTCCGCGCTTGAGTTCTCTCAGTCGCTTCATCAATAATCCAATCTCATACTTGACCAGAGTTGGTGCCATATCGGTCATGCCCGTTCTCGAGGGCGGATATTCGACACTAGTGGGGTCAAGATCGGAATCGTTGATATTAAGCGGGAGTACCATGTCAGAGGTCCCCTCGGGTATTAAAAATTCTGTCCCTTGGTCCAGGGCGGTCCTTGAATCCAGCAGCCAGATACTGAGCCAAAGTCTTAGGCTAATCTCCGTATCATAAGGGGATAACTCGGTCCCTCGACAAATTCGATGTATTCCAAGCCCTCGTGCTATTCGAACAGCGAGTGCGGTCATGGTCCAAGTGAACCGTGACTGGTCGCTTTCGCGTAGACAGAATAGGAATAAGACAACTGCCTGTAACGTCATCAGGTTTGAGGACGACATAAACTCAGCCCGAGCAAGCGCTCTCTTTGTGGCAAGTCGATATTGCGCGAGCAAAGTCTCCTTGTCCTGGCCAAGAAATTCTTGCGTCTGTCAAAGTGTTAAGCCATGTCAGTGTACATATGCGAAGCGGACCTACTTCATCTGGTGTCATGGAGGTCACAGCGGCAAAGTAGACGGCCAATATCAGCGCATCTTCGGATGGGCTGATGGATCGAGTGTTGCGCTGTATTTCCCTAATCATCTTGTTCATAGACGGAATGTGAAACATCTTGATTAGAGGGTCGACGTTCTCCACAAATGTCTGCCAGTAGAAGGGTATCTCGGACGGGGAAGGATGCTGGCTGCCTAGGCTGTCATCAGGCAGATTGCAACCGAGTATAAAGATGTCATGATCGGGGTTAGTTGGCGTGGTCTCCCGAAGGATATCCACTGATTGAGTATCGTTGTTGTCCGAAACAACTTCCACATCTTCGTTCTCAATGTCATCTGAAATGGAACCCGGTGATTCGGCAAGCTATATGAGTTAGTAGGACAAGTACTGGAGTAAAGGAACAGGTAATAATGCAGGTTTATCACGTACAAGCCTCGTTAGTCTTGTCAGGCACGAAGCATAGACATCGCCCCCGTTATCTCTAGATGCAGCTGACGGACTTCCAATCTGATAAAGAGGCTTTGGCGGCATCTCTCCGAAATACAAGCAGCGTTCCATCCACTGCTCTCGACTAGATACGGTATCGTTGAAGCCCTGAACCGGACGGGCTTTTGGTGACGCGATTGATGTATCGTTTTCTCCAGTCGCATGGACTTGACATCTTGCACGCCCACCACAAAACTCAGACTGGCTGTCTTGCACACGCAGAGCCTGCGGCAAATGCTGTGCGCCTTGTTCCTTTTGACTGATAGACGATTGCCCAGCTTCGGGCCGGCGACCGCGTGGTGTTGGTCGAGCTCGCCCAGGGGGTGGAAAGACGCATATAGCCCCATTCCTAATACAATTGGAGCATGGAGTTTCCTTATTGCATCTGACTTTCCGTCTTCGGCACATTATACATGATCGCTGGCTTGCTTTTGGGCCATTGTACTTCGTTGCAAGAGCTGGTTGATTCGACACGACGATGCTCGGGCTCGGCGCCAGGTTGAGGAGGTGGTCGGAATTCGAGAGTGGCGATGGCATGTTACGTTATACCTCGCAAGATCGGTACCCGCTCTCGTTGAGGGACGTGTTCTGTCGTTCCGAGGGCGTGCTTGTCCAGCGCGTAGGGATTAGATCTCAATGGTCTTTGGAAGTATGGAGTACTCCGTAGGGCATGCAGAGTTAGTGTCGGACTAGTCAGGTAGGTCCAGCCGAGATGACTAAGGAAAAGGGGTCAAGGGAGGAAATCCCGCACCGCGGAACACATACACACAATATTAACAGAACAAGCTACAACAGTCTGAATGCAGGAAGCTGTGGATCAATTGAATAGCCTACGGGCCCCTCATATATATCCCTTATTTGTGACTTTATTATTTCCTATTGAACATATCAACTTGAGCCGTGTCATCCGAAGTCACCTGTCCGACAGTTAGCGCGATCACGTGAAGAAGGGAGATGTGGCCTGTAAGAGATTTTCCGGTGATCTGCCGTCTGCATCGTCTCTTTCGCGGTGAAGTATATTCTATAGACAGCTAGTGTCTATGTAAACCTAGCATAAGACCTGTTTAATTGTTAGAGCCAGCCAGAGACCCTTGAGATGATTTTTGGCGCATCTAGGTCTCGAACCCCTGGCGCAAGGCTTTTGCCATAAGCAGAAGTGCCAATCTCGGTTGTTGGGGCTAATAATGAACTGGAGTTCTAATGCTTCTATGGCAATGCATCTGAACTCTACGATGCGCTCCCCTTATTCCTAGCACCTATAATTCTTCCTAGGTTGTGCTAAGCTTCCAGGCTCTCAAAATCCCATCGTCTAACTCTTGGCCGATATAAGAGCAACGTCTTAATAGTAATCGAACAATCCTGCTGCCACTAATGGGTTTCAGGTTTTATATAATTAGACAGCCTTATAGATAGAAGTAAATGTCAGACCCCTTCCCAACCCTCTCTTTGGTTTGTCGATTAACTATGGTCATGCATAGTACAGAAATTTCCTTTCCCGAGGACACTGTGGGAGCGTGGCGCCTTAAGAACATTAGCTAGCCTCTAATCCTATTTTTCCATTTATAAACCACAAAGGAGTGCAATAGAAGAGAATATATCTCCTGAAAGTCTTTCCCAGACTTGATTGCCTAGGGAAGGTTGCAATGAACTTTATCTCTCCTTTGATTTTGAAAATACGTGGTTTTATTCACATGATCTTGAACTCTTGTCTTTTGTCTGTACCTCGTAATTTCAGTTTAGGGTCAGGATACATGTATGGCTGTGCAGTTCTGATATAATTTGAAGTTTCCTGGGCGTGAAATGAAGTCGTGAAACTCCACCTGTGTCGGGAGTGCGCACCAGGTCCACTTAGAAAGGAGGTATCGTGCAAATAAAGGATCTGTTGTTTCAATCACGGCTATGATAAAGGCGAAAGCCGCAAGTACAGGGCATTCGTAAGCCGAAGGACCATAAATTATTACTCATAGAGGACCTAGATAATAGATGAGAACTCACAGGTTATATGACGCACTAAGACGAGAAAACACAACTAACTACCCTAGACAATTTAACAAGACTCTTAACGCCACCCATAAGACCACCTTACGTCCTACAATCGGATCTCTCTTCTCCTAGGCAAATATTTACGCTGCACAATGACCTACATACCCAGCGGTACGAACTGACTTCGCATGCAAGAAAAGCCTTAAGACTGCGTATTTCCATAAACTGCCACCAGAAGCAAGGGAAGTTTTCCCTACGCTACCTGCCAGCCACATCTTCATCGAAGCTGCACCGATACGTGTTGGTGTTTCTCATCATGGCATAGAGCAGAGGGACTCTGTTCTCAGCATCCTTCAAATCAATGTAAAATGGAATTACCTTGAACAGTACCTTGAGAGTGTCCAAGTGTCCTGCTCCAGATGCTAGCTGCATTGCGGTACGCAACATCCCCGAGAGAGCGTGCATAACGTATCATATCTCCACTTTTGTTTACACTGCACTTCAATTGTAATTTCATCTTGATTGACCTCATTCTTTATGTGAGTGAAATTACATAACGTGTCAAATAATGATTTGTCTGCGTCTTGGGTGCGATGCAACAATGACATGTTGGGCTCGACTTTCCGTCCCGTGTCCCGTCCCGGATGACCCACTTACTATTTTAAGGGCTTACGGCACAGCCAGGCCGAGAACTCGCAACAATGCAATCTCAAGCACTTCGTGACAGCCACACGAGCGCCAGGTTGCTACCATACGGTTTGCAATCCGGCTAAGTCGGCAAGTAATGTGTTGCGATTTTATTGGATGCATCAATGGGATGGTCAACCCTAATTAGGCAGGTCACATCATCGACGATACTGCAAGGCAACTAACTGACGACCAACTCGATAATATCAGCAGAGTAATTTCTGCGGCTGAACAGAGTACTTGCATGCAGGCTTCATGTGAAGTGCATGTAGGCTTTTGACCGATGTGGAGTGAGAATTTAGCCGGCCAATAGAAGGAAGATGGTTGATAATGATGCAAACCTACCAACTCGACGCATGACTTGATAAATGCACCTCAGCTTCTGACCGAAGTGGAGTCGGTAATGAGAGGGCCAAAGATAAGAGAGCCAGAATTGAGGTCTCGGTTGTCAAAATGCCGCTGGAATGCAGAAAATGCGGTAATTTTAATAGCCAGTGGTCAGACGGCGTTGGGAGAAAAGTGCAAGACTTGGCAGACAAAGCATGACAAATGCGCTCGCTTCCTCGATAACGTACCCGGTGGGTTGTATTAGTCATGCCCCCACCTCTCCTGACGGAGAGGTGGCGACACAGCCTGTAACTC
>WOFQ01000191.1:0-10776 GCA_012184525.1 Xenoacremonium recifei | reverse complement strand
GGAATATGTACGCGTAGTGGTTAAAAGTGCGCGACTCGCTTGTGTGCGCGACTCGCTTGTGGAGTACGTTATATTTAATTAGATTTTATATTTAATATTTTAAGATATAATTTTAGTCTTTAGTTTTTAGTCTTAATTTAGTCTGGACTAAGATTTCTTAATTCTAGTCTGCCCTTTAGTGGACTAAAGATTTTTAGTCCGGGGGTAGACCGGACTAAAAGTACTAAAATCACAGCCCTGAATACCAGGCATATGATTTTAGTACTTTTAGTCCAGATATGCCCGGAATAATACTAATTAGTCTTAGTCGGACTAATACTAAGAATCTTTAGTCCACTAAGGGGGCGGAATAAAACTAAGAATTCTTAGTCGGACTAAGACTAAGACTAAAGACTAAAGACTAAAAATAATATATTAAAATATTTAATAAAAAATCTAATTAAATATATATAATATAAGTTATCATATATATAAATAATATATACTATATATTTCTATAATATATAGCTATTTATTTTATATAATATATATTAAATTAATTATACCTATATTTATATGTTTTTTAGTCCTTTAGTCCGACTAAGACTAATTAGTTTTATTCTACTATAAGGTGGAATAAAACTAATTAGTCTTAGTCTTAGTCCGACTAAGAATTCTTAGTCTTTTCCTCCTGTGGAATAATACTAGTTAGTCTTAGTACGACTAATACTAATACTAAATACTAAGGAATAATTTCACAGCCCTGTGTAAGCTGCAGAAAATGGGAGTAGCTAGGTGGAGGTGAGGTAGTTCTCTTTGTGAATAAGGATTTGAGTTGGGATCGAAGGTAGAGGATTCACTAAGAATGCATGCAGAAAAATATAATAGAACAAGTCTAATAGGTATTCTTGTGAAGCTTTGATATCCTGTAACTTTACACATTCCAGTGTATATTATATTGGGGGGTGGGGTGGAGGATGTAATCCGTATAATAATATAAGTTACTTTATAGGTATTTTATTTTATAATAAGTAAAGGCCAGGTAAATTATTATAAAGGAAGGTACATACTTATAAATAATTACTAATTAAGTGTCAGAGAAGGCGGCTAACGAGGAGTGATCGGGCTGTCTTGTGGTTCGCAACGACTTCACCAGGAGGTCGCAGCTAGGTATTATGAAAAGACTGTATTAATCTCTGGCTCTCCGCCCTTTACTGGAGAGCCACCTCTCCCTATATACCTGATTCCTTGAAAGTTGAAACGATATGTGTATGAGCCTGTGTCTTCGCCGCCCCTTCGCAGGGGCCTCCCCGTTATGACGCTCTGGGTTATGACATTAAGCCCTTAATATAAAAGTAATTATATTAAATAGAAATACTACTAATTCTGACTCTGAGGATATTAAAGAGTTAGTATTATATATATATAATCCTGATATTATCCTTTATAGTCTTTGCTTATAAAGGTAGCCTTAAGCCATCCACTATCTCTATAAGCTTTACTATTTTAGTATATTAGCCTATTAAGAGTCAGCTATATTAGCTTTATTAGAGTTAAAACTGGTAAAATATATAAAAACTAGCCCTAAGTACTTATTAGACCCTTTTATAAGATAAGATTAAAAACTGTTATAGGCTTTAAAGAAAAGATCTAGAACTTATATAATTACCATAGCTAATAGAATACTATAAGAAGAGTTAGGAGGGCTAATTTAGATAACCCTAATAAGTTTATAGCTGTCTTAGCTATACTAATTATAAATAAAGTATATATTCTCTGGCTTACCTTAAAGAATATTCTATCTAAAGGAATGAGGTTACTACTACTAGTACTAGCTTATATTAAAGGCTACATATATTAATAGCTGTATTACAAGCCCCTTTTCTTATAGATATAAATTATAATATATTTAACTCCATAACTTATAGCGGAATTTAGCAGGTAGGGTGTGGTATATTATAAAGCTAACCCTATAATCTATTTAATGAATATTAAGTATAATCAGGGCTGTGATTTTAGTAGTTTTAGTATTTTTATAGCTGGAATAATACTAAAAGTTTTAGTATTAGTATTTTATATATAATATAGAATAAAGGTATATATATATATAATATAAATATCCTAAATATAATATATATATCCTGAATATAATATATATAGTCTATATATGCCCCTAGAGATAGGAAAAGGGGGGTGGGGTGGGGGTTGGTATAGCCTATAGGGTAGTTAAATTATATAGCCTATATATAAAAGACTTATAACTTCTGCTCTATTTACTGCACTTATTACCTACTTTTTATAATATATATATATTATTATATAAATAGAAAAAATACTTTAATTTAATACTAATACTAAAAATTCTTAGTATTAATATTAGTATTTTAGTATTTTTTTTCTGTGAAATAATACTAAAAGTTTTAGTATTAATATTAGTATTAGTATTTTAGTATTTCCTTTCTGTGGAATAATACTAATTAAATTTAGTATACTAATACTAATACTAAATACTAAGGAATAATTTCACACCCCTGGTTTAGTCATACTAATACTAAAAATCCTTATTATTATTCCAGCTATAAAAATACTGATTAGTATTATTCCGGACATATACTAGACTAAAAGTACTAAAATCACATACCTATATAGATATAACTTATAGGGTTAACTCAGAGTAATATAAATTATTATTATTATCTTAATAAGTTTTATTATTAGTACTTTATTATTTAACTATTAGGACCTTATATATAAATATAAAGCTATATTAAGCTTAATTAAAATATTCTCTATTACCCTAGTCTTTAATAGCCTTTCATTTTATATTATAAATTATAAACTCTTTATATAAAAAGCTTTAGAATAAGTTTTTATAAGATAAATATTTATCCTCACTTTATAATACTTTTTCTTTCTCCTAATTACTTAAATAAGTCATTCTATATCTTATTGAAGAGTATTTATATAAGTAGGCGTAAATCCTACTCCCCCTGTCTTTCTAGACCTCTAGCTTATTCTCTATTTAATTATATAAGCTTATTAAAGCTGTTAATACTATATATACTATTTTTAGGTAGATTATATAAATTAAAGTTATAAGCTCTCAGTTTTTCTAATTTAATACTATTATAACTATTATTATAATTATCTTTATTACCTAATTAAAAAGAGTCTTACTATTAGCATATTACTATTTTACTATAAAGATCTCCTGATTAGTACTATATAATATAAATATTATAAATATTATAACCCCTAGTTAATTAAAGATTTTTCTCTTTAATTACTATTATTAGCTTTAACTTTATAATTAATAATACTATAAACAGTAAAATACTATAGAAAATAGGTATCTGCTGCTATTACTGCTACTGCTATATTAACTATTAAGCCTCTTGATTATTAAAGCCGGATAGCTATAGATGATACTAAATTTAAAAGAAATTTCTTGCCTTAAAAGCTAAAAAGCTATCTAAAAAATAAATCCTTAATTTATATTATATTTAGTTATAAGTATATAATAATACTATAAATTAATTATATAACAGCTATTATATGGAGCTATTTATAATTATATAATAGGTCTTAATAATAAAATAATAAAGTCTTAAAATTTATGAAAATTTAATAATATTTAGAACTTTCAGATTTTACATTTTAACAATTATTAATTTATATAATTATATTATTAATAATTAAAGGTATATAAAATCAAGAATAACTTAATTCTTATAATAAGAGGGATAATTTAAGAGAAATTATTATTCAAGCTTTATAAATTAACTTCTCAATAGTATATTAATATTAAAAAGTATAATATTTAATTAATTATTTTCTTAATAAGGGGGGTGGGGGTGGGGGTGAGGGTATTAATAATTTTATTAAAATTATTAATTTAATTTTTAAGCTCTAAAGTTTATATTAATTATAATTATAATTATTTATTATTTTGAAATAAATTTCTATAATATTAGTATATAAACAGGACTTTATACCTTAAATTTAATAATATACATTTAATTTTATTATAAACTAATTTCATTAATATCTATTTAATTATTTTTTCGGACCTGCAGCCCTATTATATTTATCCTTTATATTAGCTATTATATTAAGACTAAATTTTATAATAATAGACTTTAGTCCCCTCTTATTTATATTATAAACTCTTTTTTTTTAAGTAATATTTTTTTTATATAGCTATAATCTATTTAAGAATAAGTATTTAATTTATCTTTTTTAATAATCTGATAACTTAATATAAGTTATAGATATAGCTAATAGTATTAAGGATATAATTAATATAGAGTTATACTATTAGGACCATATAGTATTACTATTTAAACCTAGCTTATTAATATATGCAGGGCTGTGAAATTGTTCCTTAGTCTTTAGTCTTAGTTTAGTCCGGACTAAGGAAGTAACTAATTAGTCTTAGTCCTGGGGGGGGGACTGCACTAAAGTGACTAAAATCACAGCCCTGAATATATGCTTATATATATAATTATATATATTATAACCAGATATATATTAAGCTTAATAAATGTTTCCCTTCTATTTCCCTAAGTGTGTATAGCTTTAAGTTTAATACTATAACTTCTATAAGTATATAATAAGCGATATCCCGTTATTGGTGCTCAGGGCTATGAAATTATTCCTTAGTCTTTAGTCTTAGTCTTAGTCTGACTAAGACTAATTAGTATTATTCTACAGGAGTAAAAGACTAAGAATACTTAGTCCTAGTCCGAATTAAGAATTCTTAGTATTATTCCGCCGTATAGTGGAGTAAAACCAGGGCTGTAATTTTAGTATTTTAGTTTATTATATGCCTAGAATAATACTAATTAAATTAGTATTTTATATATTAATACTAATTAGTATTAATATTTTTATAGGTAAAATAATACTAAAAGTTTTAGTATTAATATTACTATTTAAATATATTTACGGAGGCAGGGCCGGAAAGTTATTACTCATACTAAAATTAATACTAGCTAAATACGGCAAAATATAACTAAGGCCCCCCCTGCTAATTTATATACCCTCAGACTATAAGTTATTTTTCCTCTATTTTTATCGCCTTCAGCAGTAAAATGCATATAAATAATACTACTCAGGCTATAATTATTACCCTAAAAGCTCCTTCTAGAGCAGGTAAGACTTCTCTTAAAATCTACAGCATAACTGGTATCCCTAAATATATAATTAATAATATCTATATAAGAGCTATTATATATAGCTTTAAACTAAATAAGAGACCTCTCTAGCTTAATAATAAATATATATCTAATGCTCCTTATTCTGGCTAATCTCAAAAGTATATAGCAGAGATAGCAGAAGTTATTATTATAAAGGTTAGCTGGGATTGCTATAAAAGAGAGAAATCAGCTGCTAATATTATAGATAAGCTCAGCTTATAAGGGATTAATATATCGAAAACTATTATTAAAGAAATCCTTAAAGCTGTTAGTTTCTAGAAGATTAAGTTAATAAGGAAGCCTAAATTAATAAAAAAAAATAAAAAAAGTGTGGCAGGTAGGAACAGCAAGCTGTCACGTGGATCCTCTTTCTTGATCTTAGAGGAAATAAACGCTCTTGATTTCTAACTAAATGACTGACTAGAGGCTAGTTAAATAGAGACAAAATGAGTGGTCTTTGATCATCAGCATTTGATTAAATGGTCAGTTGTTAGAAGTGTGTGTCGTATCAGTCAGAGATACCGGAAGACCAGTCTTCCGGTCTCACATGTGTATGTGTGTGTGTTTCAGCTGTCTTCAGGGCCAGCCTGTCATCAATTGATGTCATGTGACGCAGCCTCGTCAGCCTATTCCTGTGACAAAAGATTAGCTTAAATAATACCTTATTTATTATAATTAGACTATTAAAGATTAAAAAGGTATTATTTAGTCTGATAAGACTTTAATAATCCTATTATATTAAAGAGGCAGCTATTATATATAAAGGAAGCTAGATAAATATTTTCTTCATAGCTATATTTATAAAAGATAGGAAAAAATAATAAAATTTATATTCTAGGGCTGCTTTTTATATAATAAAAAGGGCCCTTATTATTACTAGATTTTAGAGACTGCTAAAAAGAAAAAAGCTATTAAGGAAGTAATTAATTATACAAATAAGGAGCTTAAGCTAATTATAAAGAAGTAATAAGAGCTTAATAATAGGATAAAAAGACTATATCTTTATTAACTAAAAGGCCTAAAGCTGTAATAAAAGTAGAAAAAGGAAAATAGGAAGCTAATAAGAGGCTCTAAAAGGGATATTAACTGGTATCAGTATCAGACTATAATTCTAATCCCTAAGCTGCTGCCCTTTATAAAAGAGTATATAGCAGAAAGGCCTAGAACTATTATATAAGAGAATAAGGCCCCTTCTTACAGTCATTAAGCTTAATAGTATATATATAACCTCTTTAAGGTCTTGCAGATACTATAATACAGTAACAGCCCTGATCTTAATCTTATTAAGCTAACTTAGCTGTATTTAAAGAGAGTAATTATAAGAAAAAGAGCCCTAAAAACCAGAGCTAAAGCTATTTATGCCTGGGAGCTGGAATAAAAGCAGCTTCTTTAGCAGAAAATTTAAGCCTAGATTAAAAGGATACCCTTATATATATATAAAATTATTAAGTTAGAAGGAGGAAATAAGTATTAAGAAGGAAGGGATATTCTATATATAAATTGGGTCTAGTCTTCTTTTTTTAGGTTAGCATTAATTTTAGCGTGAGCAATAACTTTCCGGCCCTGCCTCCATAAAGCAGCTTAAGAAATAAAATAATTAGAAATTAGTATTTATTAAACTTATAATTCTATATATAAGCTCTTTCTTTTTAATTACTAAAACTTTATTAAATATTTAATTAATATTAATAGCTTTCTAATTAATTATTTTCTTAATAATAAATATAATTTCCTTTATTATAATATTCTTCTTAATAAAAAGGGGCAGAAATAAGACTAATTTTAATCTTATTTTAAGTAATAATTAAAGGGGTATTAAGAAGAGTTTAGTAATTAAAGTTTCTATTTTAGCCTAATAAGATTTAGTTACATATTCTAATATTAAG
Organism: Xenoacremonium recifei; assembly: GCA_012184525.1. Lineage (NCBI taxonomy): Eukaryota > Fungi > Ascomycota > Sordariomycetes > Hypocreales > Nectriaceae > Xenoacremonium > Xenoacremonium recifei. The sequence continues at coordinate 3,713 of WOFQ01000191.1, read as the reverse complement.
TCTTAAAGCTTTAAGATCTAATTTATATTTTATATTTTTTAGCTCTTAAATTAAGCCTATTTTATAATATATTAGGCCCCTTAAAATATAAATAAAAAAAAGTAAAGGGTATATTATTAAGACTTAGCTTTAGTTATTTTAATTATATATATTTTTTTTATATTCATTTATTATAAGAATATATAATTATTATTTATTTAGTATTTAATTTATTTCTAATAGGCCTTTTTTTCTTTTTAAATTATATAATAGATAATCTTATTTTATTAAATATTATAAGGGGTTTCCCTTCTTATAAGAGGGGAGAGAGCCCTATAGCTAGATTATATATAGCCTTAATAAGTTATAATATATATAAATTAAGTTAATTTTAGTTAGAGATAGGGCCTAAATCTAGTAAGTCTTTAATACCTTTTAAAAAGGTAATAAAATTAAAAAGTCTTTAATTAGGTTTTAAGGAGACTAATAGGGAATCTATTTAGGATTAAATAGATATCTATTAGGGTAGGTAGTTAGAGCCCTAGTGCTCAGTAATACCTTAGTATAGGGTCTTAAGCCCGGGAGAGGCCTAAATTAGGTCTATAATTAAGTCCCTAGCCCTCTGGCTGCCATACTATATAGGCAGCCCATAAGGTATAAGGAAGGATAGGTCTAATCTTACAGTAAGGTCGGTGAAGTAATAGGCCCAGTCCCCTAGGAGGACTGTCTGACCCGAGACTGGTTATTGAATATACTGAAAATACGGATTATATAACGCCCTGGGGGGGTTGGTACACACAACCAACAGATAACACATACCCCTATTACAATATAACACATACAGCTCTATATAACACACCGCTATATATATATAATACATATAGCTATATATATCATATATATAGCCATATATATCATACATAACACACACAGCTATTAGAAACACGCAGCTATCGTAAATACTTCACCAAATGAGACCAAAAGAGGGGTAATCGGAATATGACGGACCAAATGAGGGGTCCGGCTGCAACGGCACGCCGGCTTACGAGAAATCGGATAGATTGAATAGGCCGACCTATTCAGCTTGAATAAGCTCGGACTGATAGGAAGGCCGAGGAAGGCCGAGGGTTTTGAATATATAAGGGCTGTGTGTATCCAACCTAGCTGATAGAAGTCAATAACTTCAACACATCTATTACTTCCACTGTCTACGACTAGTACCCACTTTTTACACTGGTGCCTTACCTATATTATAGAGGGGGGTGAGGCCAGTCTATAGTTATATAATTCTTAAGGGGTTCTGAGTAAATAGAATAGATTATAAAGTTATCTAGTGCCTGGCTGATATTTATATAGTATTAATTTAGTATAGCTTTATACTAATTTATTTAGATATCCTTATATATATATAGGATAGCCTGCTATCTGCCCTCTAGGGCTTAAATAATATTATAATAACTGAGCTTAAAGTATAATACTTTAATACTAATTAGAGATAGCTTTTATATTATTAGGATATTATTATTAATTATAATAAGAAAAAAGGCTAAAATAGCCTTTTAATTTTAGATATTTTATTATAATATTTATAGTATTTTTATAATTATAAAGCAGGCTTAATTAGGTTATTATTAGGTATTAATAGGGGTATTAGGCCTTCCTTATTAGCCTTAAAGGGATTAAAAGAGAAGCTGAAAATAATGAAATTAGGTTAATTATATTTAAGTATTAAATTAAATATTATTTAAAGCTACTTAAATACTATTTAATAATTAATTTAGGCTTTTTTATCTTTTTATATTAAAATTAGGTTTATTTTTAATATTTTTTAGATTTATTATTTACTAAATATTAAAATAAAGGAAATACTTTAATTAATTAAAATAAGCCTGTTAAGTATTAAGCTGAGCTACTTTATAATTAAGGCAGTTTTAATTTTATATTAAATAGTTACTTTAATAGTTATTATATTTATTTAAGTAAATTATTTCTATTTATAATATAATTAATTTTAATATAAATAATATTTAGCTAAATAACTGAGTTTATAGGACTAAAAATATTATTTTATTAATATTTTATTATAAAAAGGGGTGCAGTTATATAAGCCTTCTTTTATAAGAGGCCCTAATTATAAAATTAATTTATTATTAAAGTAGTATTAATTATAAAAATAATTAAATTATATATATATCCCTTTTTAATTTTAAGAAAGCAGAAATTAATAATATTAATAATAAGATTAATTTTATTAAAATAGATTAGGAAATTTTTAGTTTAATATTAATTTACTTTTTAATAGGGAAAGCTTATAGTTATTACTTTTTAAGTTTTTTTCTGAATAATATTATATAAGAAGACCCTAATAATTTATTTAATATTAATTTATTTTTAGGTAATTATTATACTAATTATATTAAAATAGATTTTTTAATTATTATTTTAAAATTACTTAATTATTATAATATTAGCTATATTAATAACTTATATAATTTCTTTATAAATATAATAATAATATTCTAAAGATATCTATAAAATCTTAATAATTACTCCTTTATTTATAATTAATATTAAATTAATATTAAATTAAGGCCTATTAATAAGTATTATTATATAAATAAGCTTTTTAATATTTTATTTAATAAAACTATCAATCTTTCTTTTAATTTTAATAAGGCTAATAGCTATAATATTATTAAGGTTTTATTACTTAAAGGTCAGGCTAATATCTAATAGGTTATAATAAAGCTTAATTAAAAGGGAGAATATATATTTTATAGGCTTATTATTAAATTCTTAAATAAATTAGTCTAAATCTTTTAGTAATTATTTTAATTTATCTTTAAACTGATATTAGTTTAGTCTTAATGCAGATTAGGGAGGGATTCTAAGGGGGCATATTAGGGGAGTTCTAGATTAAGCTCTCATATCTGCATTTCAGTTCCCTCCCCTTCTATAAGCTATATTTCTGGTTACTATTAGTATCAGTTTAGTATATAAGGGAGATAAGACCTATCTCAGTCTTATAGGGTTGTGATTTTAGTCATGACTAAATTCATGACTAAATTGACTAAATTAGTTAAGTGAATTTATTCAACCCGGGGCTTGACTAATGACTAAATTAGTCTGACTAAATCACAACCCTGCAGTCTTAGATATATAAGAACAGCTTTTAGAGGACTAGAGTAAGGAATGCGGTAATCTGGCAGCTGAGTTAGTTAATAATTACTTTATATATTCTATATTTAATTAAATATAGCTATATATGTATATATATTTTAGTCCTTTAGTCTGACTAAGACTAATTAGTTTTATTTAGGGCTATGAAATTATTCCTTAGTATTAAGTATTAATATTAGTATACTAAAACTAATTAGTATTATTCTATAGAAAATAAATATTAAAATACTAGTATTAATATTAATACTAAAACCTTTAGTATTATTCCAGCTATAAAAATACTAAAAGTTTTTAGTACTAATTTAGTAATACTAAGATTAAAATTTTGAGTATTATTCCACTTATTTAAATACTAAGAAATTTTAATATTTAGGTTTTTTAGGTTTTCTTTAATATATTTAATATAACGTGGTTGACATGCGAGCGAACCACACAAGCGAGCGAACCACACAAGCGAGCGAACCACTTTCCTTAGCCTATCCCAAACTTCGTCTTTAATTCTCACTTCTTCCACCACAATAAATGGAATCTAATTCAAAAGAGGCCAGATTACT
>WOFQ01000190.1:0-11125 GCA_012184525.1 Xenoacremonium recifei | reverse complement strand
GTTTTTTCCCCAACTAAGGGACGGAGCCCTTAGTTGGGCTGTGTGGTTGACCCACCCGAGACCAACGGGTAGCTGGAAATCGAAGATTCATATCCCGAGTTCTTTGCGAATGTGCGAGGCAGGAAGGTCTAGATGGATAGTGAGATAGCATCCAATGGCGGAGACTTTGAATGGGAGGGTGTGCCCATGGAAAGCCACTACCAGGAATGTCTAAAACGAAGGAGGACTTTATATAGGATGTAAATTTACATACAAATCCACTGTGCATACGTACAATAGCTAAAATACAGTACGTACAGACGTACTTGTGCAAGAAAAACCATCCCTATTCTTTATAAAGTCTCGTAGAGTGGCGTCAATGTCATCTAAACGCCGCTTTCTTGTCTTTTCATCCTCAGTCAGTGCCGTGATCTCAGGGGTGAATAGCTCCAACTGTCGCAGCTGAGTCATATTCTCCAGTGCTGATTGAATCTGCTTGGCAAGAACAGCCCATGACCCAACATCCATATACCGGATACTTTGTCGTCGCTCTATGCGCAGTTCACGCAGGTTCTTTGCACAAGCAAGTTCTTCGATCGCAGCCAACGCCATGGAAGCGGTAGAAACGGGAACTGTCAGATTTTGGATTGCATTGTAGCGGTTGGGAGATACCGTTTTGAAGAACCCAGCTCCAGGGCGAGCCGACTCAACTTCATAGAGAAAGTGATTAATCGAGTAGAAGATGGACTCTGCTTCAGAATGTATCCTGCGACAAGTCGCAAGTATTGTGAGAACCGACTGAGGTCTTTCGTTCCGAGAATTGGCTGGGAACCACCTGAGTGAAACTTTCGGTGACCCAACCCAAAGAAGTTCCTCATAAATCCTCAGGCGAAGCTCGGGTGTCATTCTGAAAAGTATGCATTGCTCCTGGCTGTTTATGGATGACTTGTATCTGTTCAGCGACGTTAGTTGTTCAAACGTACGCCGTCCCGAATTGTCGAAGGTTGTTTGCGCTTGGCGTGCCCCACCAAATTGTAGGGTAAATTCGTAGCGCCACGTAAAGCGCCACGGCAGACCAGAAGCACGCTCAGCTTGGGTTGGATCATCTGCTGCTTTGTCCAAGAATTCCCATTCTTCACTATCGTTGCCGGGGTCGTAATTCTCGGTCATTGCAGGTATTGCAAGAAATTTTCGTGAAATAAGAATTGCATAATAGCTCAATGCAACCTAAGAGAGAAGAAAGAGGGGGAAACCGAGCTCACGTGATTCATGTTTTGGAAAATGACGTAGGGTCAGATTCTCCCGCGGGGTCTCGCGCAACTCAACGCCATCCACCTTACGGAGTATTTAGGGAAAATACCCCCACATTGCAACGATCGGGCTTCGAAATGTAGGGTAAGTACGGAGTACTCTGTACGATAGGTGGTAGGTTTCTTGCTGGTAGGTAGTATAGGCACGTGATCTGAGCGTTGGCTGGGAGTGTTACGTCCGATAGTGCACAAGCAGATGGTGATGACTAAGTTATGTTGATAGCTGGGTAGACAAGTAGAGTATTTCTGAGGTTCATAGTGTAGTCTATATAAGTAGTTGTTTTTGAATGACGGGACGCAGTCACCTAGAATCCCCGAGCAACAAACAATATTTGTCGGCTCTCCGTAGTAGGCAAGTCAAAATGCGTCCAGGTCGTGACAAGTTGTATTTTAGTTCTGGTATGAATCCATTGACTAAAGCGGCCTTTCATAGTTTTATCTTGCTTATGGAATTGGTAGCTCGACTATCGGGTCCTGGGAATGCAATCGGCGCTCCATTATCCGTCAATGTCCGACTTGCGAGTATGAGAGTTTTAGTTTGAATGAAATGAAGGCCGCTTCAGTTCAGCTGACTTGGGTTCTAGTACACATCGATGCAGAGGTAGATCTGGAATTATGCGAGGGTCAATGATAGTAACGAGTCTGTTATTGAGCTAACGCAAGAATAATAAAAAGCCACGCGAAGTAAGATGGTAAAGAGCGTTAGAAATAAAATTGAGTTCTTTGATATGAAAGCCTGTCTTCATATGTGTGCTTCGTGCACTTGTACGTGGCGGATTCATCCTTCCACACTCATAAGGCTATTTTGTCGTCCCTATCAACCTCGAGGACAACAGCAGTGAAGGGGTCAGAAACTCGTCACAAATAGACACCTGACAGTCGTGTTTAGACCTCGTCATAGCTTCTTTGAATCATCAGACGAGCTCGTGGAAGAGCCAGTAGCAGACGAGGACGAGCTCGTGGAGGAGCCGGTAGTGGAAGAGGATGAGCTCGTGGAGGAGTCGGTAGTGGAAGAGGATGAGCTCGCAGAGGAGTCGGCAGTGGAAGAGGATGAACTCGTAGAGTCAGTAGTTGAAGAGGCTGCGGACAACGTGGACGCAGTGTACGCAGAAAACGTATAATTGCTTCAGTGTACTTCATTTAGCAAGAATTCCTAAATTTTGGATCCACATGGATTTTTGATTACCTTGGAATCATGGAGGTAACGACGGTCGTCCAGCTGGACCCTATCTCAGAGGACACAGCATTGATGTTGTTCTGCGCGGCAGAGACAACGGAGACAATAGCGAATGTAAGAGTTTTGAACTGCATCCTAGCGGCTGGCAAAAAACTTGCGAAGAGATAGAACTTGGAGGACTGGATAGAATGAATCTTTGAGATGTTAAAAAAAAGACAATTCGAAGGTTCGTTCGCGGGTAAATTATATATGCGTGATGACTCTGCGCTCAATTGACTCTTTTACACCCCTTAGACAGTTTTACCGCGGCATACTTCGTTCGTCTTAGGCAATGGAGTGTGTTCGTTGGAGATCGCCTGATGGTCCTATCGATCGATGGGGTCATCGGGACAAGACGTCATCCTTGATCTTGTAGTTGGAATGCGACAAGAAATATGACATCTTTCTCGGCAAAAACGACCTACTACTCCGCAGGCTCCCTTGAAGATTTCATACGCTGGTTGGGACTGAGGAAAATCTCCGACTTGTCGGGTGAGACAGCAAACGATCGCATTCCGCAATTGTCTCAGCGAGCACGGGGTATCACCCACAAATTAATGCTAAGCCTTACGGATTTCTCCATCGGACCGATGTCGAAACATAGCCGTATCACGAAGTTATTCCGAGCCGCCCCCTTCCGCCACATTAAGAAAATGAAAGACGTGTCGTCGGGAAGCCGTTGTGGGGAGCCAATAGATGGAGTAACTTACATGCCTCTCTGTGGTGGGAGGTGAGTCTTTTTTGAAATGCGTTATGTCGGTGTCGGGCAATATTATTATGGCAAATTTTCTGCTGGAAGCTGTATTTAACCGCCAGTGACTTGAGACTCTAAATCCTGACACTGACCACAACGGTACCCGTGTGATGATTATTTTTGCATGACATCTCGAGGTATAACGTCAGCGACGGCGCTGTAGATATCATTAAAACTGTCGATCCAAAGCAATTAGTCTGGTGTGTTTAATATGGGAGATTGAACATAGGCCAAAGGTTGAAGACTTGCATGTCACAATTGTGCAGTGCACCCTTCATGAGTCGGAGCTTAGTTCTACGAGGATTTCCCGCAGCATTTCCTCAACTTCGCTTTCAAACCTGAGCATTATTGCCACTAGTGTGAAACAACACCCCAGTGCCCCCTGTCTCAATCTTTGGTCGGAAAGGTAGTTTCTCAGAAGGATGCGGAGAGTTATAGTCGTATTTGGCGGGACCCGGAAGTGGGTGTACAGGATTAGATCAATGAAAGGACGCTTTTTGTCGAGGTTTTAACTAATATTCTTCGTCGACCATGGTGGAGAAGAGTTTGGGTTCTCCAAGAAGTCATTCTCGCCTAGAAGGTAGTTGTCCACTGTGGACAACGAGTTTTGGACTGGCACGCGTTACAAGTTTTTATTTACACTATACTATGACAAGCGAAACGTTCTGGAGTCCCATACTTCCGCTGTCTCAGTCATCGGTCTCGAGAAGCTCAAGCCCAGGCAACCTTACTGCAGGTGGCTAATGCATCCTTCGTGTTCTTCTCCCTTCAGAGGGCCGCTTTGCACCAGGAAGTTGTAGCGAGGATTTCAATGGCGGGTTTGCTGTCTCTGACGAACTTATTCCAAGCTACCGACTCTCGCGATAAACTGTTCGCCTTGATAAGTCTACTTCCTGAAGGCAGCGCAGAGCGGCTGATCTTTCGTCCTGATTATATGATACCCACGCGCAGGTTATACGTCAACATTTCAAAACACTTCTTGGTGACAACTAAGAACTTGGCAGTCACTACGGCACGACCTCATCCAGCAGAGTATATTCTCACGCGGAAAGCTACATGACAAAGAGTGTCCAACCTCCCCACCTGGGTACCGGACTGGGGCTCTTCTCAGGCTGGTGAGGTCAATTCAATATGGATCAATGGCTTCTCTTCATATAACAGCTTACGGTTGTTCATGCCGACAAATAGCAAATTACCGAATAAAAACAGAAAGGACCTTCCCAGTCAGCTCAAGTATTTAATGCAAATCTTCGGGAACTTTCGCCATGGGCCTTCGAGTTTTCAAGTTATGATGACGAGACTCTCTAGGTAAGAGGGGGGACAGTCGACATAATTGAGGAAGTTTGGCCGGCGTGGTACCTGGCTGTGGCGGCTATTCTGTCCCACATTCCAGGTTGACCAGAGGAGTAAAAGAAAACGCCCACGCGCTGCAAATTTCCGTCATAGAGAAATGGAAGAAGGTTGCACTACTGGATCAGGAAAGACCATATCCGTTCAGCAATCAATATCAACATGAAGTGTTTTGGCGGACACTTTTCTTGGATCAGTTCTGTACCATGGCCGATGAAGAAAGTTTTGCAATTAAGAGATTTCTACCCACTCAGGTCGAACATGTTCCGAGTCAAAGCTTGCTGGGATGGGGCGTTCGAATTCCCTTTCCGCCCAAAGGTCCTGTCGAAGAAGAGCTGTTAATAAGCTTTATTCGCTATGAGCTCATTGATACATGAAGTTACGCTCACGTCAACCTCCATTGTGCGGATCTTCGAATGTTCAGGACAAGGAAAGGTTACTTTGGAGTGTGTCATACAACTATTCAGGCCGGAGATGAGGCCGATATTCTTCCCGGGGCGCCGGTTCCTATGATACTGAGACGGTATCCAGAAGGTTACACCTTGGTTGGTCAAAGGACTATGGGCTTTTGCATAATTGCTACCCCTAAGACTAAGATGTTTCACGGTGGAGTGGAAAGCTATTCTGTGAGCCGTCTTGGCATCCTATCAATAGCTTCACGCTGTTATAGCTGTCGGTAAAGGTGACTGGGAAAGACTAATGAGGATAGACTATGAATCAACCAATCGTAATCATTTCAAACACATGCTGCTTCACTAGCACCCTCCGCTTGGGCCATGAAGGTTGTGCAACTCTACGAAACAATAGAGGTCATCAGGTACAATTTCTGGCTAAGGGGACATAATCATTGAATCTGAACAACACATGAAGATTTTCTATTCTTCACCTTCAGTTCGACATGAATGATGAGGTGGAATATGCCATCCCGCCTTCTGCATAGCAAAGGTAACCTACTCCACATAGATTACTCCCGGCCATCGACGTGCTTAACATCTGCGTCTGCATCAAGCTTCTCCTGAAGAACGACAGCCTGCATAGGAACAACGTCCTCACCATCAAAGACAACAGCCATCTGCTCGAGAGTGTGTCCTCTGGTCTCGGGAATAGCAAAGTAGACAAAGACGACCCACAGAAGCAGGAGAACACAGAAGAGAATATAATACTTCCATCCTAGCGCATCCAGGGCGATGCCATTAACGAAAGTGTTAAGGAAAATCGAGCTGATGGCGGTAACCCATGTGACAGTGAGGCCGCGGGAGCGGAGAGTGAATTGCCAGATCTCAACGGGGTAAGCAACAAGGAAGGGGGTGCTAGTGATAATCATGTAAGCTAGAGTATGGCACAATAAAAACGACAGGCGACTTACAGGGCAATGTCATAGCCAGCGAAGAACAGGAAGAGGAACGGAATGACAGCAGTTCCAATCTTCGAAGAGAGGGTCTGGGCAAATGTACCGCTGAGTGCAGTAACGATAATGAAGCTGACCAACATAATGATGGCTGATGCGAGGAAAAGCCCACGGCGTCCGAAACGGTCGACAGAAGTGGCGGCAGCAATAGCCCAGAGTAGGTTCCAAATGTTTAAGCAGGCATTAATCAGAGTCTGGTCAGTAACAGAAGTAACGCCTATCGATTTAAGGACAAGGGGCAGGTAATAGGAGATGACACCGTTTCCAGCCCACTGCGAGATAAAGCCGAGAGCGACAGAGATAAGAAGCCTATGCCGGTTGCCGGGGGTTCGGCTCATGTCAAGATACGAGCCGCTGTCAGTAGCCTCCTTCTCGGCCGTTATAGTGGTCTCCATCTCGACCATCTGGGAAATAACGAGGGGATCATCGATACGTCCACCAGCATGATATTTGGCAAGGATCTTAGTAGCTTCCTCGGAACGACCAACGCTGATGAGCCAACGCGGGCTCTCAGGGGCCATAAGCAGTCCAGGGAGAGCAATCAAGGGAAGAGCGCACTGAAGAAGGACGGGGATACGCCAAGCCCAGTCTGAATCGATCGTCCTGCTGCCGAAGGTAACCCAGCTGCTAATCGTGCCGCCGACATAGTAGCCGCACATATACAGGGCGCTAACGATAGCGCGCTGCATTGGATGAGCGATCTCGTTGATCAATACTGGCGCCGAGATAGAGAGCCAGGCGGTGGAGATGCCGATGAATAGACGCGCATAGGTGAACGTCTTCTCATTCTGTGACGCGGTTTGCATCGCGATGCCTACAGCGAGGAAGGCATATCCGATATACATGCCGGGCTTGCGGCCCCAGCGGTTAGAAGCCCAAGCACCAATAGGGAAGGCAATTCCGCTTCCGAGAAAGTAAATAGCGTTAATCCAGCCAAGGTAGGTTCCTGTAGGAAAGCCCATGAACTCATTCCAGTTCTCCAGTGCGAGGAGGCCACCCATGACGCTCCCGTCGTAGCCATTGGCGGATGCTAGATAGAAGACAAGGTTAGCAGCTGGATTGCGACAGGCCAGGGCGGTGATAAGGGGGGCCGAACAGAAGGCGACAAGAGATAGAAGGATAAAGTTGAGTTTTTGCAGCTCGCGCTGCCTCCACCAAGAAGTATGGGTGCCCTGGGAGGCTGCTGGGATAGTAGGGGCGCTCATAGTTACAGTACGGGCCGGCAGGAGAGGAGAAGAAGGATCAGAGAAATGTCTACTGAAGTACAGAGTACAAAATTGAGCGGGCGGGATTACACTGTAAATTCAAGCCTGCCCTCCCGAGGGTTTAAGTAGTCCGCACCCGCGCTGCCCTGTTCAACCCGGCATCACTATCTCACTTCCGAAGTCCACCGTGGCCAAGCTTCACCACATGCCACGCACATTGACGCACCCCACAACCCTAACCCTTACTGTCCATATTCCGGGGCCCCTCCTGAGATGGCGCCCATGGGGATGGCATGGCATGGGGCAGTGGGGACAAGTTGGGTTTTCGAGATCTTGGCCTCTCGTCCTGGGGAAGGGCAGTTGTATGCGCGTATGTATGTAGTGCAGGGGTTATTATCTGGTCCACTTGTGATGGCAATGGTGCCGAGTCAGTAGATCTGACTCACGAATGACAGATCATGCATGCGGATCGTCGCGCCGCCACGTCTAAGACGAGTCTCTAGCCATGGGGATTATTGATTAGGGCAGAGTCTACGATCAGCTTACGAGCTCTCTGAGCATGTTGCATGTCTTCATGGAGAAAATCCCGGTGGCAGGGGCGATCTCAACGGCGTCCTAAATCCTGGAATCTCACAACAGCAGTCGGTGGCTGGACAACACAAGCTATACTAGCGCCGGGTGAGCAAGGAAAGTACCCGGGGATGACCCGTGATTTACCCAATATCGTGTTCTAGCTCCAAATTTGTTGGCGACTTGGCAATTACGCGGCGCCGTTTTGCGAACCCGAAACAGAATATCCCTCCGTGCACCCTGGTTTACCCCTCCAGTCTGTGCGCAGCTTGGGCAAAAGGAAATAAACCGCATAGTGTTCCGATGAAGTCTCCTGTGCTTGGGGCTAAGTAGAATAGTCCGGCCTGTAATGGTGTTGTTAAATTGAAACGAGGATCGGCAATGTTGGGTATTGGTATGACGATCGCGTACATGTTGAATATAAGAGACGAAGAGCCAAGGGAAACTAGAACCAGGTCAAGAAAACGGAAAAGACAAAGAAACCTTAGCGGTTTGATGGCGATGAAGACTCTTTTGAGAACTTCCCACAGTGATACATTTGAATGTTCCGGATGATGGATGGTTTCAGGTACAAAGACGAATGCAAGTAGAAGGCCGAGCCCAGAGAGAGCGCCTTAGAACCAGAAAACATCTTTCCATGTTCCGTACGTCACAATGGCAGCTCTGAGAATTGGCTCTGTGGCGACATTAGATTACTGTCGAGTTTGAGTCAGGAATTGTACTGACCTATTGCAGGGCCAAGGGATAGTTCTAGATGTAAACCATCCTAGAGCGGTTACTCTCTCTAGCTGGTTTAGAATTATTAATGCTCGTCAATTCAGAGACTGAAAATGCTTTCAACCCGCAAGTTTGTACAGATCGCCGATACATCCAGAGCCTGAAATCAAAAGCCCAGTTCCACCCCAGCCGCAAGAGGCAGGGAATGTAAATAATGAGGCAATGTTGGGTCCCAGAGCCGTGCCGGTTGAAAATGCAAAAAAATGAAGTATTGATGATCAGAGTGTCGCTCGCCTTCCGATTGTCGATCTGAGCGGGCCCCAGATAAACGCAGAAAGTCCCATCATGGCGATATAGATACCATTGCTGATATTCACAATGCTACTGCTCGTTCCAAAGGCGCTGGCACTGTCTATGGTTGCTGGGAGGGTGGAAGTTGAAGAGATGGGGGAAGGGAGCCCGCATAAAGCAAGAAGGAAAACAACCGCAGTCTTTCGATTATTGGAAAAATGAGCGAACACAGTGTCTGACCCGGCGCGACCGAGTTCTGCCGATGACGAACTTTCCATAATTACCAATATTCCAAATGATGTGCCGCCTGCGTAATGAACTTGTGCGTCGTCGCGAGACCTATCAGTGTCGTGCTGTAACAACGCTAAAGAAAAGGAAGATGGTTCTACCAAATCAATTAGCTAATGCATAATAAATGAAACTGAAAGTCAAATATTTATAACTTAGTTTTGGGTATTGCTAGAGGAATCCATAGGTTGACTTAGCCGAGCTGCACGTTATCCTCAAAGAAGTAGTCCGTTACGCCGATACCCCTCTCTCTTGATGCCCTGACATCCAATTGGTTATCATGTTCTGTTCGATGGCTGACCCCTCTCTCGTCGACTTGAATGTCCTGTAGTCACACTTCTGGGTATTATATCCAACTTCAGTATGAGATGGTAGCATTAGAGATGAAGTTATTTCATACAGGACATGAACAATCTAGTAGTTGTGTTGAACGCGACTAGAAGGCGTCTACGCTCACGTGACGTGATAGGTAAAAATATCACTGTCAATATGATGCTTGAAGAAGTAGACGAGTTAAATTGACAGACCACAGAATGCTGAAAGCTGATTATTAGAAGAATTAAAACTACTGATAACTATGCATGGCGGTTATTGAGGAGGTGGGATGATCCACGTTAAAATGCTAGATGGATTGGTCATGCTCACTGCTGTATCCTCTTTTGAATGAAGGGGATCTGCGTAGTATGAGCCATTCATAAGCTATTAATCCCTTCTCTTATTGAAACTGCGTCATAGAGTAGGGATATGTAGTCATTCCTTTGCACATGAGCCCTCTACGCGACCGCATCCTTTTGGACACTCATATGACGGGTCGTACTGCCAAAGGAACAATGGATCGGTCTCATTGGTAAGAACCTCAGCCATAAGCCTCGTGGAGGTGGTGAGATCGAAAGACTGTTGGAAGATCTCCACAGACGGTATCCGTATTTGACCCCAGCCCTTTTCGATCAGGGTCTCGATAGAAGTCCCGTAAATGTACTCCCTGAAGCCTGCCCAGCGAATGGCTGATGCACACATAGGACAACTCTCCGCATTTGTGTATAGCGAAAGTTGGGAAAACGCATCCAGCGCTTCACTTGCTGTCAAGTTGTGTTTACCACTAGGGTCGGTCAAGATTTCGCTACAGTTTCTGATCGCAGCAATCTCTCCTGAAAACCATATTAAGAACCACTTCATTATGAATTCACGGACTTGACCTACCATGAAGCGAAGGGTTTCCCTCTAAACTATTAGAGTTTGCGCCGATACATATAAGTTCCCCAAGCCCTTCCGAAGTATGGTTTACAATGACAGTCCCAAAAGCGGCAAAAGGGCAGGGCGTTTCCAAGACAGCCAACAATGCTTCATTGGCTTTTCTCATCCAATATACTCTTGTGCTAAACGACACATCATTGATTGTGAGTTGCGGTTGGCTCAATGGAATCTCCTGTGCTGCACGATGGAAGATGCCGCGGTGTTGATGTCCATAAACTAATCGCACGAAAAGAAATATAACAAAGAGTGCAATGCCGGGTAGTGTCATAGTAAGAGCATGTGAGAGTCTGGGGAGAAGAAGCAAGCGAAGGGACTGTTGCTCCGTCAAAAGTACGATTAAATACGGGAAGATACTGACTGATCTGATTCGGCTGAGGGGCTGATAAGATCACCTTCGGCCGACGTATATATGGGGCGTCCTCGGCCGATGTATCTTCGACCGAAGAGCGTGAAATCTATTTGATACTATCTTATCTTAATACTGTAAGATTCTGTAGGCCTAACCCTGACCCTAAGTCTTCTTCTGTTTCTTCGGGTCCGGCGTTGGCGTTGGTGGTTGACCACCTGCAGACTCCTCGGGGTCTGGACGAGCGCGTTTCTATTTCAAGATGATCTTTTGCCTGGGCTTTTCGCCGCCGTCATGGCCCTCATTGTCGGAATTTTCCTTTCCTTCTTAACCTCTCTTAACCTCCTCTCCTTGTTTTGTTTTTTGTTTGTTTTATTAATTAACGTCCTGCAGGAGTCGAACCTGCCTGTTCCCTAGAGGGACAAGAGGACGTGCTC
>WOFQ01000189.1:0-11293 GCA_012184525.1 Xenoacremonium recifei | reverse complement strand
CGGATGTCATGTTCAGCTCCAGCGAGCAGCCGAGCTCTGGCAAGTCTTGACAGATGCGTCGGTGTGTCGGGGCCTGTGTCGAAGGGGGCGGCGACTGGCACTGAGGCCATCGCGGGATGTTATGTTGCGTCTGTTAGTGATTTGGTGTATTTAGCGCGAGTCCCTTAACAGTGGATGCCAAGGGATGTTGATGTAAGAGGGAAGTTAGCCTATATACTGTAACGATCGGTCTTCTACCTATAGGGTAGGTATATCTAGTTAAGGGTTCCTTATTGGCAAGTAGGATAGGCACATTGTACTGAGCATGGGTTGTTGGATATTATGTCTGGTTTTATATAATTAAATTATAGTAATTAAGTTGTATTAATAGCTGGGCTACGATACTGACCTGAATGATGTCCCGCGATCTTTGGTTACCCATCTTGAAGAAGAAGCTGCTGCTTTACAAATCCGACTGTGTGCCCATGAACAGGCTGGAAAAGTCGGGCCACAAACCCCAACCGCGTCTCGCGTCCATCGCCAACACGAATATGAGAAGGCCGTTGCGTCTGCCGTTGCCGACGCTGCAACCCCCTTAACAATAGTGATGCCCTGATACAATCCACCGTCCGTTCTAGCTTTCAACTGAGCCCAAGCAGGATTCCGCTGCCCATCGTGGACGAGAAGCCGCAGGTCGCGCTGCCCAAGAAGGCCACGACTGTCCGAGACATTCCGCCGGCCGCGGCTAAGTTGATGTTGAGAAACTATACTGAGACACACCTGCAGCAATACCCATGCGTCTCTGCCAATGAGATACTAGAGGTGAGTAAGAAAATACTTAATAAGGAGTATCTATCTATAATGAATAGTATAAATAACCTAATAGAAGCTCTTCAATATAAGGGTAAGTATAAAGAAGCAGAGAAGATATATTAACAGATACCAGAGATAAATAAGAAATAAACTTAGAAATATTATAGAATTTTGCCATCAAGATCCAGGAAAGATCAATATTGTGATGGTTCTGTGCATGAGCTAATCTTTGCTACAGCGAGCTTGGCAATAAGCCAGAGGTCAGATAGGAAAGGGAATATAAATAATAATGATACAGGAACCGCAGTAACAGCCCAGATATATAAGCTGAGTTTTCCAGTCCCAAACTCTTTGAAGTTCATCCCAAAAAAGCTGGTTGTGAAGGATAGCGGAGCAAAGAAAAAGGCGAGAACCGTCAAGTATTTGACCCCTCGAGCCTCCGCGATAGTTCTCTCCGTCTGTTGTAGTGAGGCGGCTGCCTGAATGTTTGAAACAGTATAGTTGCACTCGTTTATAAGATTTTGCGTTTTATTGATGATTCGACTCGTGAGCAAGAGCACTGTATCTAGCTTATCCGTGAAAGCGGCTGATTTGCTGTCCGGCTCCGGACTTGACGTGTAACCCTGATGGTTCTGCCTGTGATTGCGCAAAAAGTACGCTAGATCTTGAAAAATCTGCAGATGTTCGAGAAGACGCTGCTTAGTCTCGAGCACAATTGAGAGACCAGTACTTGGGGCCGTGAGACTAATCAGTTCGGAGCCTTTCCCCACTCCTGTTTCAATCATGCGAAGATGCTGTGATTCCGCCGTTATACAGAGTTGGATGATGGGGAACAGTGCGACAAGGGGTTCTTGTAATGCCAAAACTTGATCGACCTGTTTACCGTAATGTTCCATGATGACTGATGCCGTCTGCTGGATCCTTTGCCCTGGGCATTTGCGAACCTCCAACTGTTTAGAATTGTACTCAGACAAAACAGGGAGCCCAATTGTAGGGTAAGTCTTGAGTGCATGGTATGAACTCAACGGTTGAAGATGAGAGAAGACTTCGGCAGTACACCTCCAGTCAAAGTATCCCACGTCTGTCCAGATAACGCCTGACAGTTCACATTGGTTAGAATTACGAACATCCAGAATAGAAAAGAATTCTTCGGGAGATAGAGGCAGACTTAAAATAGTGCGTAGGACGAGACTGAGGACAGAAACACTTACCAATCCAGCCAGCAGGTCTTTGGCAAACATGTATGGATACATGTTGATCGATAGAGAAATGCTGTTCGTCATGTAAAATGATATTTCGAACAAGAGACTCCCCTCCAACCATTTCCGTTGGATCTTTGGCTATGGTTCTGAAGTACTCTGAGACTGTTGTGTCTACTGCTCTACGTAGAGAGTCCAGTTCTGAGTAGTTGGTTGGGTCGCCTTTTCGTCTATGTAACTGACGTGAGCCTAAAATCGGGAGGCGAAGTCGAATAGTTGATCCAGAATTTGACGAAGACTGATCGTAGAAGCAGTCTTCGTGGAATGGCAAATGCTGTGAAAAGAAGTCGTAGTCTATCCCAAGTTTTGCTCCTATGGCACGGATCCAATCTGAGCAGGGTTGTCCTTTCAAGAATAATAAAGCGTTGGTATTATCTGGTAATTCTCTCATTTGAGTCAGCGTTAAGGGCTTAGGTTGAGTATTGTTTTGACCAAGGTTAAAAATTTCGACGAATGCATGGTTACAGGACGGCGTTGTTGGGTTGTTTTGTTTGGAGGAGCAAGGGCTGCTCAACAAGGTCGATAAAACCCTCAGATACGGTTTCGGAGATAGTGTGGCGAATGGTGGCACTTCGACAGCCTGTCGACAGCCATTGACATATTGCTTCTCCTGCTCTGTAATATCTAGATAATTTGCTATTAATGAGATATAGTACTAAGGGCACCGGTGACTCACCAGACTCTTGCAGCCGATCACTAGGAATCATTTCCATAATGAAACGAGTCTGCTCAATTACGGGGAAAGGAATTGCACGCCTCTACAAGGTCCTTCAGGTCTACGGCGGGTATATGGGACAGATCGGCGTTAATAAGCATTAGATGAGAACCTGACTGCCTTGCAAGGCACAAGTCACGGGTCCGAATTTCGCATTTTGGGAGGAGGCAGTGCACGCATGGCCCACGCGTGATCAAGGAGGCAGGATTAAATGTGGCGGTTAACATAGCAGACTTGGGTATAGGCCTTCGCTGCGCCGCGTACTTGCTGCTACCGCGTGCAGGCAGAAAATTGCGAGGGATGACGCCCAGGTCTTATTGGGTTTTGTTCAAATTTGGCCCCCAAAGCGGAGCCGAGCTGAAAAACTGCTTCTCTCTTTGACCCTGACCTGATTATGAGGGATATTTTGACACGCGTGTGTCTGAAAGTCTCAGCGGTGCCCGGTTTCCATACTCTGAATGAATTCCCACTTCCTTCTTGCCCTTCATCGTCATGCTCTCTTCGTCCGTGTATTATCTTACGAGGAAAGATTGCTTCCGGACCGTGAAGCCGTATGCATTACGATACGTTCCTGATGACGACATTCCACGAACGATCATTGAAGCCGAGAAGCACTCAGTTCCCACCAGCGACGTTCGAGCCCGAAAGGAAGGGTTAGATTTAGATCGCGATGGCTTCACCATCATGCCCTTTGATACGCCAGTTCCTCG
The DNA here is from genome assembly GCA_012184525.1 of Xenoacremonium recifei. Lineage (NCBI taxonomy): Eukaryota > Fungi > Ascomycota > Sordariomycetes > Hypocreales > Nectriaceae > Xenoacremonium > Xenoacremonium recifei. The sequence goes on along the minus strand of WOFQ01000189.1, from coordinate 7,817 downwards.
CGATGTCTTTTGTGCGTCTTCTACCATAAAAGAGGTATACCTGAATGAGCTATCGAAACAACTGAGATCCTTTCTCGGTGCCACGCATGTAGAAATTCTCGACTATGTCACTCGCCGGCGTCTCCGGGACTTTCCGACTGCCCCGGGCGATGAGTCGAAGGCAAACCAGCCTTTCCCAATGGCACATATCGGTCGGTCTACCTTGAAGACGAGTTAGAATGAAATTCTGATGACTTTGTAGACATGACTGTTGAAGAAGCACGGAGAGCTATTAAGTTTTTGTATGGTGATAATGCTGATGCGCTTCTTTCCGCAAAATGGGAGATTCTTACGTAAGTTTTTTTATAGTTCAGATCATCTCACCAGCCGTGGAGATACTGACTGCTCGTCTCGATATACGGAGTAGAGCATGGAAACCTATCAGTAGCCCCGTGAAAGATTGGCCACTGGCGTTGTGCGATCCCTCCACTGTGAACTATGGTGAAGATGTCGTATCGTGCGACATCGTATTCGAAGATCACTACACCGAGAATGGACAAGTTCACTTCTCAGAAAACCACAAGTGGCTTTTTATCTCTGAACAGAAAGGGAACGAGATCCTGCTATTCAAGACGGTAGATATCAATTTCCGTCAAGGCTTAGGTTTGTCAAAACGGTCGCCAACTTCCTTAAGTACGATTCTGTAACATTTGCAGGACCCCCGCACGCTGCCCTGCCGCTCCCAGAAGCTCAACAAGGCGACGAGCCCCGCGAGAGTATAGATTGCCGAGTTTTTGTATCATACGCAGATCTTGAAGAATTCCCGAAAGCACGGTTGGGTACTTTTAACTTTGAGTCTCACTTGTGAGGTGAGTGACGAAATAACAATGAAGTAAGGCTCCGCTCTGGATCCTCTTAGAAAATACAAAGATCACATGCATGAAGAATAATCTAGTTGGAAAATATTGTTCAATGATAGGACCATCTAAAAACGTCGAAGGAAGGGAAGGAATATATCATTCTTGGTCTGGGGGTAACAAGACTATGTAAAGACTCGCAGTTAAGAACTAATCCAGCCTTTACTACATCAACCTAAGATTCAAGGTCAGAAACTTCATTGATGCAGCGGGTCTCTGGCTTCTCACATTTATGACCGAAACTAGGTAGTGGCTTCCTTCTCTTCTGCCATCTTCGGTGTGGTTGGTGCACCTGATAATGTGAAATCGTTCGTAATTTTGATGGCGAGGAAGCTCTCTTGGGTGCTGTTCGCCAGAAGCGAGCAGTGCTCGTTAGACATCGGCTTGAAGCTGGGACGCTTTGTTTGCTGCTCCAGAGGCTGTGTCCTTTTCGGCGGCCAATGTTCTTTCCATGGCTGAGCTTTGGGTGGACTTGCTTGAGGCATCGTCGGAGCGCAGTCGAAAATCCGCCTTTCAATAATGTTGCAGGAGGATTGATTGTCCTAGATGAGCTTGGGTTCTGCGAGGCTCCCCTTAAATGGTGGGGTGCAGTAACGTCCGGGCTTATCATCCCCTCTGCCATTGCGAGCTTTGAATGGCCAGCCAAGTCTGCTTTGAGGCCAGCCGAGAAACAGGTTATTGGGCAAGGCAATTGCTACGTGGCAGCACTTTGCTAAGCGGGCCCCAATTTTGAACACGTAGCCATTGGCTCAGGCAGACCTGCATGAATGATGGATGCATACATAATACGGCCGCGTGACAGGATACGGCCGAGTGACACAGTGAACCTTCGTTCCTTGTTCTTACTGTGTCAGTGCTCCCTGGCCTCGATTCCCCGCTCTCACCGTCAATCCCTCACCTTCCATGAATTCCTGAAGCGGCAGAATCCATTTTGCGAACCAACAGTGGGATCTCTCAATGGTGCTATCACAAGTTCAAGCTCCTGTCGGCGATGAGCCGTGCCTATAGTACGTCGCCCCGCGGCTACAAACTTTAACTTCGAAATTGTGAGCTAATAATTATCGTACAAGCTTTTTATTGATTCCCGGCTTTGGCTCTCCTGACACGCAAACGTGGGCAATTCGCAAGGATACATGGCGAAAAGTACTCGATGTACCAGGCAACAAGATCAAGTTCATCGACACTGTTCCTCCGGAAGTTGACGATCATATCGGCAAAGACACCGATCCCTGGGTTATCGAGCCGGCAAATAAATTGCTAGCCTGGATGGAAAATTGGGACGCATTAAGTCCAGCGACTGTATTATGCCGATATTTCGTTCGTTGTAGAGACTGCTGACTGTTTTTGGCCGGCAGGTTCCTCGGAAACGCATTGTTTTAGTCGGGCATGGATCTGGCGGGCTTGTTGCCAAGCAGGTACCAATTACAGGACTTTCAGAATCACACCTAATACTCACCCATCGATTCAGATCATGGCACGCCTTACTTGGGCTATCAACCAGAACACTGACACGGCAAGACTTGCGAGAAGCATTGTTGGGTTGGTGTTGCTGGGAGTACCTCATAAAGTCAACGACCAACGAATGCTTAACAAGATGCTAACTCAACTTAGAAAATCACACTCTTCGGCGCATTCAAGCTCAAAATCACGGCTTTTGAAGGCCGTGCCCAATTTACCAATGCTTGCGGATCAATTTGAAGCGTCCTTGGCGTCCCTCGATTTCCAAATTTTGAGTATTTGTCCCAGCCAAGCAACTCAAGCAAAGTCCACCAAAGCTATATGGGGACTTCTGAATACGCAGCCTGAAGTCGTAAGCCAACTTCCCCAGTTACTATTAACCAACTAATCCGTTTCTGAAGTCTCGATTAAGCATCGACTTTTCCATCAAGACTCGAGAGACTTTCCTGGCCACTAAGAGCAGCGAGCAGGAACTTTGTGATCTCCCTCTTGATCCGGACCAGGTGATGCTCTTCCATAAATGGGTACAAAACATTGCACCCCGCAGAAGGGAAATGAGCCGCGACATAACAGGTACGTGTATGTGATTATGACCAACTTTTGCAGTCGTAGAAATGTCTCTTTACCCTGTTGCTTGGATATCCTACATGCTGAGGTAGTAACAAGTTTTTAGCACCAAGAATGCAAATACCAAAAACTGGCCCAGTAGATACAGAACTCCAGACAGTCTCGATGCTTGTTACGGAGCCTGCTGAGACTAGTTCTTCCCAATCTATATCCAATAAATCTGAACAAGGAACCTCCGTGGGATCAAATTTTGTGCACATCCCAGCCAGCAACGACACAACATCTCGACTGTGTGGACCAAAACTACCTTGTTTTATGGTTGACGAGAGTCTCCGAAACAGTCATCTTCTGGGCAGAGATGGTATTATTGAAAAGCTAACTCAGCAGCTGGAGGCATTGCCACGTATTCCAGAGGACGGCGAACACCCTTCATCAGTCAAATCAAATCAAATAGTTACTATCGTTGGGCTACCAGGTGTTGGGAAGACGGCACTAGCTGCCGCCCTGGTATTCAAGTGTCGTGCCAAATTCGACGCCGTCTTCTGGATCGAGGCAGACGACGCTGAAAAGCTTAAATCGGGATACATGAACATCGCTCGGGAACTCAACCTCGGAAATGATGACAAGCCACCGGATCCAAGAGCAGCAGTTGAGGATGTTCTTGGATGGTTTGCAAAGCCAATCAAGGTGCTCAGCCAGTATGGAGATGTAATTACCGAGGCCAGATGGCTATTAGTCTTGGACAATACGGACGACCCAAAGGCTCTGGACGGGTTTCTACCAAAGTTGTGGACCGGATCTGTCCTCATAACAAGCCGGCTCTCTGCACAGGCTTACCAGCATGAGATGAAACAACTCGGTGTGGCTATCAATAGAGATTACATTGTTGAGCTCGAGCCACTATCAACTTATGAAGGGGCTGAGCTGATTCAATTTGCCACACATCGGGACAAATTTGAACAATTCAAACGCGCTGAAAAGATATCGGACATTCTAGGTGGGCTACCTCTAGCTTTGCTACAGTGTGCTGAGCTCATTCTAGAGGACGACCTCACTTTCCAGGACTTTCTTCGATGGCACGACGCCCAAGACCAGCGAGGGAGATTGGTCGAAAAGCTAGACGATGTTGATCGCTCGCAAAATGAGCTTTCTTCAAGGGCAAGGGGAAATTTAGGAATGATATGGGCTATGAAACGCCTCAAGCCTGAGGTGAAAGCCCTCGTCGACGTCCTGAGTTTCTTAGACCCAACCAAGGTTGAGGAGGGGATTCTTCAACAGTTCAACGACTCAGAGCAAGAACCAACTTTTAAAGACTTTCCCCGAGACTTTTGCAAGTATCTAGCAGCTCGTAAGCAGCTGGCGTTAGGAGGATACCTAAAAGTTAACGAGTGCGACGAACCTGACAAACCTGACAAGCCCTGCGAACAGCATATCAAAGTCCATAGATCAGTCCAAGATCTTGCTCAGCTCTACATGCCAAAACGGCGACGGCAAGATTGCTTACACTTTATCGTAAAGCATCTGGAACGGTTCTATGAGAAGGATCTCTGGGGTGGGAGAAGCCACGTGAATACAACTTGGATGAGGTGTAACGAGCTTTTCCACCACCTGAACCGTATAGTGAAACTATACAGGCAGTACCGGGAGCATGGACTGGAACCCGACTTAAGCCTGGCAAAGATGCTAAACCGTGTGGCATGGCAAGTATATTTTCCCTAGAATAGTGCAGTCGCTAAGTTATGGCCAGGAAAAAACAAGAGCAGGGGGATACCGAACCAATTATGCCATTCTTAGATGTCGCGGAGGCGATGTGTGAACTTGTTGAAGGGGACGAGAGCCGAAAAATGCAGAAGTCCGTATGGTATACCCGTGGAACTATTGCAACGATCTCAAATGACGTTACAAAAGTGCGTACCTACACGGCAAAGGTCCTTGAATATTGGACGAAGGAGGCTAGGGCGACAGGTATTTACGATCGAAACATCGCAGCGGCACAGAACCAATTTGCCGTCGGGCTGATGATGTCGAATGATCTCCGAGGCGCCGAGGAGTACTTGAGAACAGCATTGAATACCCTGTCTAAACTGGAGGATAAGGAGTTGGCCTCGACTCAGAAACTAAATCTCGGCTATAACCTTCAGCTGCAAGGTCGCCTAGATGAGGCTGAAGAGATTCTGAAAGATGGTCAATATCACAGGGAGGCAAAGTTTGGAAAACATGATAAAACATCCTCAAAGCAAGTACACTATATGCATCTGTGTATTCTGCTCGTACTAACCATCCTATTTTTAGAACTGGCGCATACTATGCTGCCCTCGGAAACGTTCAGTTTGCTCGGCGCAATATTCCAGAAGCACGCCGACTTCACCAAAATGCTCTGACCCAATATGAACAGTCTCAGGGAGCGGACCATCCGCGAACGGCGGATCTGTATCACATAATAGGGAGATACGAAGCGCTTAATGGATCAGAGGATGAAGCTCGGTGAGTTATTTGTTCTAGGCACCTCCACCTTCTAGACACTTGGGAAGTAACAAACATATTTGCCTTAGGAAACTGTTCGACAAAGCTCTCAGTGTTTGGAAGCGAGATCCGGATCTGCACCGAGCTGAGATAGCTCGAACAACTTTCGCAAAAGCTCAAATAACGGAGTTTGGGAAAGAGAGGGTAGAGTTAGAGAATTATGCGAGGGGACTTCTAGAGCAGATCAAGGATCAGCAAACTCTGCCAAATCCACTAACCGAATCTGATTTTGATCAAGCAGTTATTTTTTGGTCAAGGTAGTATTCATAGACTGAACTTAATAGTGATTGCACTAGTAGCAGATAAGGCGATAAAATGAGAAGCTTCCTATTATATACTGTCAGGAACTGGGGCGGCAATAGCGGAGTAAACGAGCTGTCTAAGAGGTTACAGTTTTTCTATAGCTTAGTTATAGAGTTATTGCAGTAAGGGGTTCCTAATTAACTATATTAATCTTAACCCTAGGTGCTACTGGGAGGCAATTAAGCCTTAATCTTATATATAAGCCTAAGCCAGGATCACTAGAAATTAAGGTTATATTAATTAAGGTTAGTATAGGTTTCTAATTAGCTAATACTAAACTAGAGGCAGAGGCTACTCTTCTATTATTAATTGTCGTCTGCCCTCAATTGTCGCCTGCCCCCTGTCAAATTCATGACTCTTAGGGTTTGGATTAGGGTGAGGGTGGCTTCCTCTGGCTATCTTGCCCTAGTGGCTTATATACAGATACAGTCTAATATACAGATATAGCTTATTCCAGCCCTTAGAAAATCAGAATATAGGGATATAGGAAAAATAGGGAATATAGAGAGGAAAAAAGAGGGACTATAAGGGTAGCTTTAAAGCTGAGCCTTAGAGAATATTCCTATATATATATAACTAATCCTTATTCAGGAAAAGCTATATATAGCTAGGAAATAGGGGAAAATAGGGAAAAGTAGGGGAAAAAGGAGAGAAAAGAAGAGGAAAAAAGAGGGGCTTTTAGGACCCCTTTTTCTCTCCCTATAGCTAGGCAAAAAGTGGTTTTAAAAAGGCACCAGCTGCAGAGAGAGAAAAAGGGGGCTAAAATAGAAGAAGGGAAAAAGGAGGGAAAAGAAGAGGAAAAAAGGGGGGCTTTTAGGACCCCTTTTCCTCTCTCTATAGCTAGGCAAAAAGTGTAACGGTCCAACTGAGTATATTGACAACTAGCTGGATGACTAGAACGAGTATCCTAAAGCTAAGGAGGAAAGAAAGGAGAAAAGGAATAGGAGCACAGCTTGGGAGCTCTAGAGTTCTCGAGCTGTGGGTCTAAAAGCGTAAGCGATATTGCCAACGAGAGTGTAAGCCGAGGTTCCTCCACGGGCCCAGCCCGTTACAGGATCCTTTCGGACCCCTTCTCTTTTCCCTAGCTATTCGACCTACCCTAGAGGCCCTAGCAGCCCGGCTGCCTGAGGCCGCAATTGTAGCCTATTTGGATGACATATATATCCTGAATAGGGCCCCTAGGGGGGCCACGCTGGATACAGCTAATCAGGTCTTTCAGAAATCCCCCTTTCAGCTGAATATGCAGAAGAGCGGGGAACAAGACCTAGAAGAGCTCCGGAAAACAGGCCTCAAGGCCCTCGGCTCTTTTATTGGCCCAATAGAGCCCCGGAAATCCTTTCTAGCTAGCAAGATAGAGGCGTTCAAAGCAGCTATCGAAGCTATGATTGGCCTACCCATCCAGCACCAATTACTCCTTTTACGGGGCAGTATTCACCTTCTCCTCAGGCACCTATTGCGCCAATTAGACCCTGAGGGCCTATTGGACAGCTGGGAAAAGGTGGATAGAATCACCCTATCAGCTATATCCAAATTAGCTGCTAGGGGCCCCAGAGACCGGAGTCCAGCCATCCGGAGAGAGTTGGTTGGGCTCCCTATCCGTCAAGGGGGCCTAGGGCTGCCCTTACATAGGGACCTAGCTCAGGGACTATATTCAGCCGCAAAAAGGGCCTCTCTTCAAACCCTAGCTAATATAGACCCTACCTTCAGCTCTAGCCAGGACCCAGGACTCCAGCCAGGCCCGGCAGGATTAACCCCCTTCCGAGACCCCCCCCTTCGACCTTCCCGGCTTCTCAACCAGTCAATCGGGTCAGACTCAGCACAACCAGACCCCCCCTCTCGACCCCCTCGGCCTCTCAACCAGTCAATCTGGTCAGACTCAGCACAGCTGAACCCCCCCGACCCCCCAGACCCCCCGGAAGCCCCTGAAGCCCTCACAGCCCAGCAGGTCCTAGCCAGCCATAACCAGCAGCTGGAGGACCGGCTCCGGAAGAACCTCATCCCGTCAGAGTATCGGGCTTTTCAGGAAAACACCAGCTACCTCGGCCGCAAGTGGCTCACAGTCTTGCCTAT
>WOFQ01000188.1:0-11334 GCA_012184525.1 Xenoacremonium recifei | reverse complement strand
AACCCGGCCGAGAGTCATGAACTTCCCAGAAATTCTGCCTCCGCCATTAAGACCTGCCTCTTCACCCTCTTCTTTCATTTCTTATTATTACCGGCGCTAGCCAGCGCGCTCTTTCCCGTTGATTCCGCGACTGTATTCGCCATTAGTCCGCGACGGTTATAGCTATACATTCCGCGAAGGGCTGAACTTCAGCTGCAATACGACTCAGGTTTACCCGGTCCTCCAAACCGGTCGAAGTTGGCGGCAATTGCTGCGCATCTGTCCTCGCTGACGAGGGCATGAGCTCGATGACTTGAAGCTTATGCATTGAGGTGTGATCTATCTAGGATGGAGGAAGCAGATCAGTTAAGGCGACGCACCCTAGCTGAGTAGGTTTTCCGTAAGGAAGCTGAGGCTATGACCTACCCCTAATGTATCAAGATGGCTGTATCCAGATCCTGTCGAATGACGACCATCCTAGCTAGCTGAACACGTCCTCTTGTCCCTCTAGGGAACAGGCAGGTTCGACTCCTGCAGGACGCTAAATAATAAAACAAACAAACAAACAAGCGCTCGGTTCTACGGACTTAATCATCGGAGCCGACCGGACTGGCTTAGCTCATGGTCCGGTGGGCTTCCCATAACATTTCAAGAGAGGTCTTGTCAATCTGGGCTAGTCTCCGGGGAATTGGGACTCCACTCTCCAACGATCCATGGGAAAGATTTGGGGAAAATCACTAGCTTCTAATTACTCTGTACTCCGTACTGCGTATCTTTTTATTGTTGTGATACATTGTACACTTGTTTCACACTTTCAGTTGCGCATTGATCCCAGCCTGTCTTTCAACATGTCTGCGCTCGATCACGACTTCTTTCAGCAATTGGCGTCCTTAGGAGAACCATATCCACGCTTTAAATGGTATGTCACGGCAATCGTCGCTCTCAGCGCGCTGAATTACCCCGAGGAGATTGGACCTTTGTACACACATCTTTTACAAACGTATATTACACCTCAGGACCACTTTGAAGAGACGCGCAAGATAAAAGAGGCCCTGGTCAAGGCATGTGGGCTTCATGGCGCGGCCAAGGTATGCATGCACGACCATCTATTATTACCTGGTCTCGGACTGATCTCCAAACATACGGGAAATGCCATGCGTGTCCTCTATCTAGTGACACCAGATCATTTGAAGGATAGTACATGCTACCGGTATGTTTTCTATGCGGACGTTGAGAACCTAAGGCTGAAGTACTCCCGTTTGGTATCGCTAGAGAAAATGACGATGCCGCGGTTGCAATTCCGCGAGGCGATGCATTCTTGAAGAGTCTCTATCGAGACGTCCCCGACATCAACACTGAGGACGACTATGTTCGCAAAACTTCGCCAGATTACTTTCATCTTGTGTCCAGTCTGTAATTCGTCTTCCGACTGACTGGGTCTAGCTGATAAAGTCCTACAGAGCATTTTTATCCCTACATATTTTCCTTTGATAAGATACTGGATAGTCTAGAGTCGAGCCAAGCCATCATTTCGAGTCTTATTGGGATCGACTGCGCAGGCCAAGCTCGCAATCACATGAAGGGTATGATGTGGAACGGTGCCACTCGGGAGGAGGTCACCATGATTAGAGATATAGTGGTTCTTATTGCGGAGAAACTCGATGTTCGGTTCAAAGCAGGTCCAATTCCTGTTCCAGAACTCCCGGATCTCCAATAAGCCGAAATGCTGGCAGGCTACTTGATAATCAGAAGAATGAATGAATCTAAAGCTTCCATTTTCCAATCCCTGGACTAGACAGATTTCCACTTGTGCCGGATCATAGGTGCTGTTTGCAACTTCGAAATTCGATCTGTCCAAGGCGTGAAAACAGCCTTCTTCCAGATGTCTCCACCCAGTCCATTCGGCTCAGCCCACTCGTGGATGGCGAGAAACAGTGAGGTCTCCCTGTTAGCTGAATGCAAGAGCTGCAAGCGAAGACATGCCTGCCATCCCGGCACGGTTGCCAAGCCAGGGATATGTTCCTTTGTGTACCATCGATCCAACTCTTCGCGGGACGGAGAGTCCGCGGGAATCGACATTCCTACAGTGACGACTGTAGCCGCGGGAAACGACGACTGACGGATCTCAGTAATACAATCGTAAATTTGGAACTCAAACTTGAATATATGGCTTCTCATGTAGCCGGATAGCAGGCGCTCCTGGATCTCGGATTCTGTTGGGGGTGTTGAACCAGTGAATCGGTAAATGTTCAGGTGGCGATACGGATTCGGCTCCTTGTCTGAGTCCACTGCATCCAGATACATATGGCTCGATATGTCTGTTTGCGGAACAATTAATTCTTTTCGCCATTGTGGGAATTGCGTCACTCGGCCATCCCGAGGTTGGAGGAAAAGCAGGATATAGCCCGACATGATTCACTGCAGTTTAAGGAAACGCCAACGAGTGAAAATGAGCTTGGATGCAATGGTAGTCAACGTTGAAGCGGGACTTTACATCCATTCCCAAGAGAGGCACGTAGTATGTAGAGTGGTATGCTCTCTCTCAAGGACGAGACTGTGGAGCCGAGTTCCCCGGATCCGTGGGAGCCGTTATCCATGCGTGCCGGAACACGGCGACTAACTTAGCCCCAACTCGGGCCATAATGCTCCACTGTCAGTACTTCTCGATTCTGTATTTGAACCAAGAGTAGCTTCTACTAGCAAGGCAAGCCTTCTATCCACTGAATTCAGTGTTCCTTTGTATCGACGACATGGTTCTACATATACTCATTGTGGGCAGCGGACTGGCGGGCCTGGCTGCTGCTGTCACACTACGGAGGGCTGGTCACAAAGTCCATGTAAGCCTTTTGCGCGCATGAAGTGGAAACAACAAAGCCCTCTAACTAGAGACATTGGCAGGTATTTGAAGCGTCCCAGCTCGAATTCGAAGACGTTATCGGACCGGTTGTTCACCTTGGGCCCAAATCAAACGAACTCTTACAACAGTGGGGTCTTGAAACTGTGGTAGCAGACGGAGTTCTCGTCAAAGAGGTCAATTATAACTCGGGGGTTGGGATAGCAATCGGGAGTTGACTCAGTTTGTAGATCTCCGAGTTTAATCAAGATGGAACCCTGAAAGCCTTCATGGAGCAATCTCAACGGGTGAGACCACCCGTCATATACTGTATGCATGACTAACCATTACAACCGAAGCCTGGGTGGAAGTACTACCACCGCAGTCGACTACACAAGGCCTTGCTTGATTCGGCCATTGCCCTTACTGGGCAGGGTGAGCCTGTCGAGCTAACCCTTGGGACGAGAGCTGTATCGGGGTATCCAGATACTTCAAAAATCAGACTTGAGGACGGCCGAGAGTTTCAGGGAGATGTCGTGGTTTTTGCGGACGGTCTCAATGTGAGTTGTCCCAGAAATCAGTTTAATGGGCCCCATATTAATCCGATACCATACGTGCATAGTCTGCTGCCTGCCAACAAGTATCCGGCAACGACACTGTCCTTAGCGTGCCCGCTAAGGTGGCAGTTCACCTCAGCGTTGATGTCACAGACTCTGGTCCCAACTCGGTGATAGAGAGATTTCGAAACGAGCCGGAGAGGTACGAAAAATGGTTCGGAGAAAATATCGAGTTCCTCGTTCACTCCTGTGATCCTAAAAATTTGCTACTTGACGGCACGGTCTCCGGACTAGGAGGGAAAGGTATAACCACATTTTCATAACCTTTCCCGTTGTCTAGGTATTGACTATAGAAACAAGAACACCACATTACTACAACGCTGCTGCAAGAAAGAATCCGAAGGGCGTTTGAGACTGCTCATCCTGACTTCATTCAGCTTTTGAATGGAGCAGGTAACAAGGGTTTGCACTTCTGGACGCAGCAGAGCCTCCCACGTGTGGAAAAATGGACATTCAAGCGCCTCGTACTCATTGGGGATGCAGCACATCCTTTTCTTCCATGTAAGCAACTCTACCTACGTTCTGGAAAATGAGAATCTCATGGAGTCCGCAGACGAGCTGCCCGGAACCGCACAGACGCTTAACGACGCCGCTGCTCTTGCTGCCCAGCTGGGGCCTGACGTTGGAGAGCACGAGATAGAGGAACTGTTGAGAACCTGGGAGACTCTCCGGCAAAATCGTGTCAGGGCTATTCAGGAAATGGAGCGGGCATCGTGGTACTCTCTTTGACTTCTCGTGATGGGCAGTCTTGAAATCATGTGGGGTCATGTAATGTGTTGTATTTTGTAAAGTCTAAGTTCTGTGTGTGTAGAAGGCCCAGCCTCCTGTTTCATGTAACCAGCTAAGCCCATGTTCGTCATCAATCCCCAGCCTCCTCATTTTCTCTCAACAGACAGAATGGTCACTTCTAAGCAAAATGGATGTTACGTACCTATCCATAAAGAACGAATTGCGCCCTTGAGTCTCACTCGAGGGGCGAGTATGATTTGAAGACTCGAAAGACTTTCTTCTCCTAAACTCATCCTCACATATTGTAAACTAATAAATCTCAATGCCGGGAGTTTTCAAACTTCGTTCGCCTTGGATCTCTTGCCATATCATGTCGGTATCTTCCAAGCGATTAGCTTGCGGGGCTTGTAGACTTGATCGAGGCAGGGGCGGGCAACTTGATCAACATTAAGAATTCGTTCAAGTGACGGTGCAGACAGCAGCTTATAGCACTCTACTTTGTTAACTTAAATGTCAATCGATTAGCTGTTGGATAGTTGCAGGTGAGTGTTTAGGGTAAGTTTCGGTGCAAAATACTGGTTGAATCGTCGACCCTGGCTTCGTTTAGGATGCTTCAGGAGTGGGGGCCTCAACCTGCCGGGGCATGGAACTCCTTGTGTCAACCCTTCCCTGGACCGTGGTTAGTACCCCGCGCGCTATCTGCTGTTCCTCCCCAATCCGTGGGCCAGCAGCATCAAAAAAAAAAAAAAAAAAAAAGAAAAGAACTATCGTCACCGAGCCTCCTATGCACTCTTCTCACTTCACAAGACCAGACCACACGTTTATTTTGCTGGAATATAGCTGTATGTTGCCGTAATGTCTGCCGCCCTGGCCCGACCAATTCCGAAATTCGAGGATTTGCCTCTGCGCCCTGGCGACCCGCACCACTCTGCTTGGGGGCTTTGGAAAAATCCCGCACTAGGAGCGCTGAATTATCTAACGGATGAGGTGGTGCTCAAGGCCGTGCGGGAAGAAATACGTACCGGGGAGCGTGTCACTTTGAAGTACGCTCGAGGCCATGCGTTGTGTTTTAATATCACTCATTCATGTTAACCATCCTAGTTTACCCCTAGACGCCGTGAAGCCGGGATTACTAGGTCGCATTACATTTGAGCGGAAGCTCATCAACAAAGCCCCTAGGGTAATTAATGATGATGTGGTAGGATCATCCTCGGAGATAAAGCAGATGCTTTAGCTGATCCTTATCGCGTATGCACTCCTAGATCACCCTCAATACCCAGACAAGTTCTCAATTCGACTCCTTCAGACATTTTGCCTACCAGGCAGAAGGGAAATTTTACAATGGGTGCGAATGACTTTACTTGAGATAAAACTTTCCCCACTAATTTTAATGTAATAGGGTCACCCAAGATGACATTCACAGAAGTCCCAACAGTACGGTGAACGGCATCGATGGCTGGGCCAAGAAAGCGATTGCCGGCCGAGGTGTCTTGGTTGATTACGCCTCCTGGGCGGCGGAGCAAGGGATTGGGTACGATGCAACGGCCACTCACGGCATCACCGCCAACGAGCTTAAGGCCATTCTAGCCTCAAAAGAAATTCACACGCAACCAGGGGATCTTCTTATCCTACGAACAGGCTACGTGCCCAAATACATGGGCCTTACCACTAGCGAAAAGGAGAGCATCGCGTCTGAAGGTCCGAGATGGCCTGGTCTCCAGCAGGACGAAGCCATGGTACGGTGGCTTTGGGAACAGCAGTTTGCGGCCATTGTAGCGGACAATCCGGGTCTCGAATGTGTTCGTAAGTATGAGTTCTACTTAGGCAAGATTTGATGATTCCTGACTAGCTTAATCATCGCACAGCACCGGTAGACGAGACGTGGCAGCTTCACCCTATTCTGCTTGCCGGCTGGGGTACCCCGATTGGAGAGCTATTTGATCTTGAGGCCCTCGCGAATGCTTGTAAACGAAACAACCGCTGGACCTTTTTCATCACCAGCGTGCCGTTAAATTACTGCGGAGCTGTGGCCTCGCCGCCCAATTCAATGGCAATCTTCTAGGATGACCTGACCATCGTGGCGTGTTGGTGGATCATTTGAAGAGACATGATAGATGCTACTAGATCTGACTGACTCGCGCGAAGTTTATGCCATGAAATTCGGGTAAATATATCTGAAAGGGGACGTGAGTAGTCTTATTCTCTATCAAACGAGTGATCGGACTATGTCTGCATGTGACTCATTTGTCACCTTTGTCGAGATCCTGCGAAGAGTAGCAAGGATCCTCCATTGAGTCCCACCAGTAATGCCCTCGCTCTAAAGGAATTTGCAAAAGAAGGCCAAACGCCATGTATCCTTCTGCCTAGATGAGGCCAACTCTTGTCAAGCATGGGGATTAAGTGTCAGCGAATATATATGGGCATCTTTTTTTACATGTTGTCGAAACTTATAATAAGTTTCCTTGCCAAATAGGCAAAAATGTAACACTACGACACTAAGAATAAGTGTTTTTCGGAATAGTGCCCGGTTGTATCTTCCAACAGGTCCAGAAAATGAGGTACAGACATCTCTGTGGTTGTTACTCCAACCTGTGGGGTCTCCGGGGAAGCCTTTCCTCCACGGATAATGGAATCCGAGGAAATCTCTCTCATCTGCCGCTCGCGGGGCATGGGTCTAGGTAACGATAGCCCCAGAATCGCATACGATGCCGCTTTCGAGCGGTCAACAAGGTCTGGGACATTTAACTAATATTATTTACGATCGAGTATCAATACGAGCAAGGAGCATTGAGAGTTCACACTAATATCTATATCTCTACTCAGAATGTCACCTTGGACACACCTTGTTCGTTTTCTCGCTGTCGAGGACGGTCAAATTCATCTAGGTCAGCTTGTCAATACAGATCAAGATGTTGGCCGAGATTCTGTCATCGGCACCGAAATCGCTGTGTATTTAATTGATGGCACACTTTTGGATGGGAAGGTCACGAAGGAGGTGCTGCATGTAAAACAGGTATGAATTACAATTTTCCTGCCAACTTGCGCCCGTTCTCTTTTTCTTCTCTTACTTACTCGCGATCAATGAAGCTATTGTCACCTATTAGCAAAGAGGACTGCAATTATATCCGCTGTCTTGGCCTAAACTATTCGGATCACGCTCGCGTAAGTGAAGCCTCATCGCTACTCACCTACATGGCAACTTCTCAGTGTTAAATGAGCACCCGTAGGAAGCAGGACTTGAGCTCCCAAAAGCGCCAATCATGTTCACTAAACCCAGATCGGCCCTCGCTGGACCTTACCCTTCTTCTATTAACATTCCCAAGTGTGCCCAAGATGCGACTAGCGACTATGAGGCTGAACTATGTGCTGTAATTGGCAAAACCGGAAGAGATATCCCAAAAGAGGAAGCGCTTGACTATGTCCTGGGTTATACCGCATCCAATGATGTTTCTGCTCGTTCTTTGCAGAAAGTCACTCCACAATGGTCCTTCTCCAAAGGACTTGATGGGAGTTGCCCGATTGGTGAGTCGTTGATTTTGTGATTCGATAAGCCTAACCCTGACTTGTATGACTTTTTTCTTAGGCCCTGTCCTCGTCTCCGGATCTGTCATATCTGATCCCCAGAAATTATCGCTCAAGGCAATTTATAATGGAGAGGTGGTCCAAGACGGTAAAACAGAGGATATGATATTTGACGTAAAAGAACAGATTTCTTATTTATCTCAAGGCACTACTTTAGAGGCGGGCTCTCTCATCTTGACAGGCACGCCCGCCGGTATAGGCTCTCTCCGGAAACCTAAAATCGTGCTCCAGGACGGTGATGAGATCTCAATTCAAATCAGTCATATTGGAAGCCTTATTAATCAAGTCCGGTACGATACTATGTAGAACCGGCTAGCAGGGAGGAGGCCGATTATGGGAAGTAGGAGAAAGCCACGAAGAATTCCTCTGTTATTGAGGCTGAATTTATAAAGAATTATCATGATAGCGAAGGAAATTAAATGCTAGAAATATTTAAAACATTTTCCTGGCTCTAAAAAGAATTCAAGATAAAACCTATCCAAACTCCTACTTGAAAGAGTAAATCAATAAAAATGCATTCCGATCGGTAGTGTTTCGATTTGTTGCGCTGCGAACGCTATCGTATGCAAAGCAATAGTTATCGACGAAATCTTCAATATATCATCTTGTAGTTAGTGTGAAGATTTAATTTTAATTGCCAGTTACTACAGTGGCCAGTTCCATAACCAGAAGACAAACCCTATAAGCTGAAAGTATAAGTAAATATTATTTCAGAACCTTTATATCTCTAATAAAACTACCTGATTTTATAAATAAATCTTATATATAATATCTTTATAATTTTATATTTTTATATTTCTATTATTTATTTATTTATTAAAACTAAATAATAATTAAAATAATAATTATAAGTTGTTAATTAACTTATATTTTATTTATTAAGTATATCTAATTATTCCTAAGTATAACGGTTAGGCTGTCTTTAAAAAATAGTAGCTAGATTAAGTAAAAATAAAGCTATTAAAGATAAAACCCTAACTGTCCTTAATAATAAGAGCTCAACTATCCTTAAAAATACAAGTCTAGTTTTTTTTTTTTTTAGGAATAAGATATAAGAGTTCTGGTAGCCCTGACCCTATAGCTAAATAGTTATTTCCCCCCTATAATGTAATAGGAATTTGTATATTCATTAGTTAGTTATATGGGACCCATATGATCCCTTGTCTGTTGGTTATGATATAGTCGATGGCGTAAAACCAGGCTCTTGGGAGGATGCTGGTCATACTGAATCCTGGGGACATCAGTATTACACCTTAATATTAAAAGACAGTAGCGCCACTCACAGGTCATGATTGGCCAATTGCAATCCCCGTGGAGAAATACCGATGATTTGAGCGAGCATAGTGTTAAACTCATCGTCATAATGCTCCTTACTGACCACTAAATGGAAAATCTCGAGCGTCGATAGCGAGTAGTCTGGCACGACGGCAGTACTAGCCCTTGCCATGCCGACCAGCGCGTAGACCTTATCCCGAATATCGGAGCACTTCCAGTCTCGAAAAATCCTTATCAGCGTCCCCAGATTTGGCGTTGGCGTGTCAGGGTGTCGCCAGTGTGCGCGCTGCCACACCATGATGGCAGCGGAGCTCTGCAACACCCGGATGGCGAAATCGTGGTGGGCGAACCAGTGCGAGTCCTCAAGGCTCTTTATTGTTAGGTATAGGCTCTCGATGGCATCCCAGTGAAAACCCTTTGTGTCGCACCATACTTTGATTCTCTGGGCGTGAATAATCTCCTGGATGATCCACATACGTCGCCAATATGGCCTCTCGAAGAGACTGGCAAGTGCTCCTCCAACTTTCCTGGTCCACATTGGCCGGTATCCTTGTCCCTTAGCACGGAGGGGTCGTTTCGACTTGTGTGCGATAAAGTCCATCGCTATGTCGCTGTCATCAGCGGCCGGACCGAGCCAGATGTAGACATCCACAGCGCGGCTGTAGATGTGCTTCATAAGCTGAACTTGGTGGGTGCGCTCTTTGTCATGGGCCTGATTAATGCATATTGCATCGATCCAGAAGAGTTTGGGCTGAGATATAATTGAACTTTGTAGGCGGAGGAAGCTTTCCAGATTGCTCCTGATGCCGATTGTTGAGAATGGCCTATCACCGACTTGGACTGGCAGAGGTCGACACTCGTCCCCCCATTCGTAGGAGAGGGCCGTGTATTGTGGACAGGCGGCTGCTTTTACATATACGAAGCATCCGCGCAAGCTTTTGTCATCCCTGCTCGGTTGTAGTTCGAACAAACGGATCTCCTCGGGCGGAAAAGTCAAGCTGCCGGTAAGGCGAGTCGGAGCCTTCGACACCAGCGGCTGTTCTTGCGATAGGAGGAAGAAGAGCCGGAGCAGGCCGGGGCCGGAGAGATAATATCGTTCGGGAGTTCGGACAACCAGCTATAGGTGTCAAGGGCTCAGTCTTGGGCTTCGGTGCAGGCTGCGGCCCGAGCTCTCCGGAAGGGTGCGTGCCCATGCTTTTCAAAACCAGATGATCGAGTGCTTGAATCTCCTCTCTCTGCCTATCAAACTGGTGTTCCATCATAATCTCACGAGAAGTGCGGCGTTGTTGCCAGTACGCGTTTCCCAACAGGTAAAGTAGCCTGGCGTCGGTAGATGGGACGTCAGAAAAAATGCGGTCCACCTCCTCAGCAATTCGTCTCAAAAGAGGATGACTGCTGGGGCTCAAGCCGGGTTTGTAGATGATTTCCCGCGTCACTGGATCGCGACATAGCCCACGATGTTTTTCGCACTTCATACTGTCGAAAATGTGCCTAGGCAACCGACGGTCGCAGCCGCCCTCCTTGTCGCTGTCATTGCTGCATTTTTTATATAACCCACCCCACTCTCGGCAACCGCAGACGAACCTCAGGAACTTGTAATAGCACATTTCGCCGACGGTATATGATGAACTTAAGATGTCTGTATGAGAGAGGCTAGGAACCCCGTTCTCGTGTTGAACACCGGAGTTGGGGTTTTTTAAACCAGGCGTACCCCGTTTTCTATGCGGGATTATCTGATAATGACATGTTCAGAGCACCGAAGTGTGTGACTCGTGGCTGTCAGGTATTAATTATTCCCTTGGGCTTTGCCCCACTCTTGCCCAAAAGTGAGGCTGAGTATCCAGGCAGTGCAGTGGATCAATCTGCTCAGCCCGGTGGACGTGGCACTTGTCATAAATATGATGCGTCACCTTTCTGATAAGCCACCTTCGCACGTTGGACATATTTTAGAATAGAGATCACCCCATTCCCCAACTTGCATTATTAGCATGTCCAACCACGCCAACCACACCAAACCCTCCCTATATATAGAAGACTTGGCCTCTAGAGGTCAAGTTAATGCTGCTTACCCTACATTTCAACCTCCTACACAGTGCCTCTCGCCGTTGCAGACAACTTCCCTCTTACATCAACATCCCTTGGCATCCACTGTTAAGGGACTCGCGCTAAATACACCCAATCACTAACAGACGCAACATAACATCCCGCGATGGCCTCAGTGCCAGTCGCCGCCCCCTTCGACACAGGCCCCGACACACCGACGCATCTGTCAAGACTTGCCAGAGCTCGGCTGCTCGCTGGAGCTGAACATGACATCCG
>WOFQ01000187.1:0-11349 GCA_012184525.1 Xenoacremonium recifei | reverse complement strand
TTGCAGGAAGGTCTCGGCCGCTTCCTCCTTCGAGGCAGTCTGTAATAGTGTCATCCCGTCCGCGCCGAAGCTCTTCGGGATAAGGGTTAGCCGGGGGCAGGGTGCTAGGAGCTCGTTGGCTCGTCGGAGACGGGTTCTGAAAATGGTAGCTTGGGTTTAGTATTTCCGTTTAACATCCCTGTGATATGCAGGTTCGGGTTGAGTGCGCGTTCGCTTTACGAGAGGATGAGATTCATCTAAGGATTTGAGTCGTGCCGAGAAGCGCAGTCTGCGTGCTTCTAGGAGTTGGGGGATAGGTGGTATTCCGCTCTCCCGGTGGAGGATGGCGATGGGGGTTGTCCTCCAGACAGGCAAAATGGCGCGCATGGATTGGTTCATTACTTTGTCCATTCTCTTGAGGAGGTATTGGGTACAGGCCGTCCGATCTTTAGAGGGCTGGCTCCAGCTTGGTCTCGTAGCCCCTGGATACCACGCTTCGGCTCCATGGAGCAGAACTGGCTCTATGCAGGCTCTGACTGCGCTCCGTACGGCGCTCGGCAGTGGGCCGTGTTTCGTGTTGGCGAGTCCCCTCAGGTGGTAGGAAACGGCTTCGGCCTTTGCTGTCCATTTCTCAATATAGATTCGGAGTAATAGGCTTCTGTCAAGCCAAACGCCTAGCCAGCGCATGGCAGCCCCGGGAGATTTTTTAATCTCGCCGTGCCTTATTGCAGGCGTAGTCTTGAGCTTGCTCCGAGAGAAGTGCATGACCTCTGTCTTCTTGGGGTCAAAAGACACCCCGTTCGCCTCTCCCCAGCGGATCATCTCTTTCACTGACTCTGATGCAGCAGTAGCTGATTCGTCGATAGTATTGCCTATGCAAAGGATACCTGCGTCGTCCGCATAGCCGAAGCGGCCGTTGGGGTTACTAAGTCGGTAGATGGGCTCTGTATACAGTAAGAAAAGGATTGGTGACGCTGGCGATCCCTGTGGGAGGCCGCACTGGAGGGGGGAAAGCGGGGTGACCGTGTCTTGGTACCTTACGCAAGCAGACCGGTTGCTCATAAATGATCCGGCCCATCTCGCGAGATGTTCTGGCCATCCTTGTTCTCGGAGCCGCAGGATCAGTCTATTACACATGACCGTGTCGAAAGCGCCTTGGATGTCCATTGTGACTAGCGTGGCCACCTTCTTGAGGGAGAAGGCTTCTTCGATGTCGTGGATAAGGGCAGCCACTAGGTCTGTCGCTGATCTCTTGGGGAGAGCTCCGAATTGTTGGGGGTGTAGGACCTGGTATTCGATGCAAGCTGACGCGAGGCGGCGCGCAATCAATCGTTCGAGTCCCTTACCGAGACAGGAGAGCAATGAGATAGGGCGCCATGCTCGTGGTAATGTCAGATCTCTGCGTCCGGGTTTAGCGATCATGACCACTTCCGCTGTCCTGAAAGGCTTAGGATGGTGGCCTATAGTCAGGCATGCCTCAAAGAGGCGGCGCACATATGTTCCAATGACGGGCCATGCGGCAGTCAAGAGTCGGACTGTAATATCATCCTCCCCTGGGGATGTGTTCCCGGTATGGAGGGTGGCATCCTGTGCTTCTTCCAGGGAGATTTTCATCGCGAACGGGATCGCTCTGGCGGGGCTGACGCAGATCCAGGGATCCTCGATGTCGTCCTCAGCTGACCGACGCTCGAGAGTGGCTCGCCGAAGGGCATTAGCCTTGTCGAGCTGGTTCTCGTAGACAATGCCGTCTACCTGCAGTGGAGGGGGTTGGAAGGCTCCGGGAGAACGCAGCCAACAGACAGCTTTATAGACAGATCTGCTGTCAGTGAAACTGTTGATCAGGTTGCGCCAATAAATCCTCTTAGCCCAGCGGACCACATTATGAAAATCCCGTCGGGCTAGTTGTATGCCTTGGTTAAAGCCGAGAGGGTAAAGCTTTCTGATCGCACGGTATCCGGCTGCCGCTGCGGCGCATTCTTCCGTCCACCACGGTGCGTTACGTGCCTTCTTCCTCGATATCCGGCCTGCTGCCTTCGCTGCTGTCTGGAGGAGGTTTACGAGTGCAGATGCGAGACTGTCCAGCTCCAATGGGCTTGAGGCTGCCCCAGGGATTGCGGATGATCCAAGCTCTACGATTTCCACGAAGCGCTTCAGCTCTTCGTCTGATATTACGCGGATTCTGCTCCGTTAGACTGGGGCGGGATTGATATCCGGGAGTGTTATGCTGATGGTGAAGTGGTCAGAGCTGGTTGCGAGATGGTCTTCAATATTGGCTTCTGCGAGCGGCAAGTTTGTGAAGGCTAGGTCGATGGTATTCCCATGTGGATTCGTGGGAATATCCGGGTCGTTCAGCAGGTTCAATTCGTTCTCAAATGCCCAGGAGGCAATAGTGCTGCCACGATTCGTAACTAATCCGCTCTGCCAGGTGTAATGTCTGGCATTAAAGTCGCCAGCCACCAGACACCGGTCCGGTACCGGCCATTGCAGCATAGTATCCAGTGCATCGTTTTCGTCGTTTTGGCGGTAGAGGTTAACTATGGCTATGTCATTGATTGTTAACCATAAGATGTCTCGGCTTAGAAATGGTCGAGTTTGGTCTGCTAGGAGGTTGGAGTCTCGTCGTATATAGGTCATAACCCGGGGACGTGTGGAATTGCTGTCCCAGGCTTCGACTGGGGAGTAGGTGTTATATGATAGGTGGGTCTTTGTGAGGCAGCGAGAGTTAATTGTTGTTGTCCATGGTTCCTGGAGGAGTATAATGTCGTATCGCTCGGAGTCAGCCAAGGCAAGGGCGCAGTCGTGGACTGGGGGGGCCTTAGCGACATTGGCCTGAAAGATCCTAAGGGTCTTTTTGGCATTTCTCAGTGTTCGTCGATTTCTACTCTTATTCATTGGGGCGGGTGATAAGGACAATGCGTCGCTTTCTCGGCGAGCCAGGCCTGGGATGTTCGGGTTCCTCTTCCTCCTCGGGGGTCGTGGCCACTATTATGCATAATGGCGCCCTTGACACAGCCGGGCTAGTCATATGGGAATTCGGGGCCTCATTCAGCCCATTGTTGTCTCTCGGCGATTGGGGAGCATCTTGTTGTGGCTCTGGGTTGCGCTGGCGGTACAAATCAGCCCCTACCGTTCGGACGTGACTTCTCTGTTCCTTAGTGAGCCGCCTGAAGGTACCGTGTATCTTCTTGGGGCGTGCTGGACAATCTCGGTGCTTGGCGTGGTATGGGCCTAGGCAGTTAACACACTGTTCGGGAGCAATGCATGCGTCTCGAGAGTGGCCAGTTTTGCTGCAGCCCTGACAATAGGGCGTCCGATGGCAGGTTCGCGCAGGGTGGAAGTCCCAGCATATATCACACTGTCTGGGACAGTCGGTTTTGTGGATGAGTCTAGCCGTGCGGCTGCCGAAGAGGGACCAGAATTTCTTCACTGGTTCCAGGAAGGAGACCAGTACGGTCTTAGTGGCGGAGTTCTCTGAGGGTTGCTGGGAGGGGCGGATATTTACGGGCTTCAGCCCCGTCTGGAGTTTGATTTCGTCATGGACCACAGTGTCGCTGTCTATTTCCTTACCGTAGAAGTCAGTCAGTCTACAGGGAAAGTCCGAGACCACATAAGTAAACCATTCCTTATTAATCTCTATGGCGGTGGCACCTAGGCCGTCTGCCCATTCTGCCTGCTTTTCTACCAGGAAGTCGCGAGTTTCCCGATCAGTGGTCAAGATAGCCCATCCAGACCTCACTTGGAAGACCTGTAGGATCTTCCCGGAGGCGGCGCCGACTCTCTCCTGGATGTGGGTCCGGATCGCGTAGCTGCTCCGAGCTCTGGCCGGGGCTCCGGCTTCAAGGCGGATGAAGACCCGGAGGTCCTCTCGGGGCGGGGCCGCGGGGCTTGGTTGCCCCTGGCGATAAGGAGGAGTCCGTTGTTGTTGGTGATGCTGCTGGCTATTGGGTATGGTTGGTAGTGAGGCGGCGACACTGCTGTAGGTAGGCGCAGCAGCAGGGCCATAAACCTTCAGCTGCCGGTTCCAGGAGTCTATGAAGCTGTTTGCGAAGTGTTGGGCGAGCTCTCGCTCCGGTCCAGTGGGGAATTGTTGAGCGGCTTCTTCGAACTTAGTGCAGAAGGCCTGGAAAACCCTCAGTTTGGCGTTATGCTCCTCCACGTGATTCTGTGCGAGCCTGTTGGCCGAGTCAAAGATAGAGATTGGTTGCTGCTCTGCGGCGCGCTCGACTCCTTCTGTGGCCGTAGTATTGTGGAAGACAGAGGATTGCGAGGGAGGCGGTTGGGTCGCCGTCTCAGTGATAGGGCCATCCACAGCGGCGGGGCTGCTTCGTAAGAGTGCTGCGCGGGCTTCACTGTTCAAATTGACGGGCGAGTGTATTCCCAGATCGAAGGGATCCGGGGCAGCGGGCGGGCTCGTCCTGGACGATGCCATCGCCGCCGCTGGAGGCTGCGCGAAGCGCAGGTTTGGGTCGTCTGTCGTGCGCTGTTAAGGAAAATGCTGTAGTTACTATCACTTTCTTAACACTAGCGTGCCAAGAAAGTAAGATTACAAAAGAGGGTTTTTCTACTACAAGTCATTATGTCATTGTTAATGTAGGGTAGATGACGACTCTCGTATCAACGTCGTTGCTTGCCAAGATTGATTCAGCTTGCCATACTTGCTTGATTCCCATTACGCCATCATCGTCGCCAATGGCAATAGATAGATTACGTCTGACATTGCCTATATCCTGGACGACATCCACGTTGCTTGGGTGGGCGGTAAAAAACGCATCTGCTAGTGCGTGACCACTGGCAGTTTTTGTTTCCGCCGTGTCGTGGGTGAGTCTGATAGCATGTAGTCCACCCCAGCAGAAACCTGCAATTCCGACCGGAAGGGTTGTCTCGTTATGATGCTGGATTTCTTTTAAGAAGTCAGTCACCCTTGGCCAGCAAATACTGAAGCGATTTCGATAAAGGAATGGAACAAAGTCCAACATCGTAGCAACGAGATAGTATCTAGTTGTCAATCAGTCAAGAAATCTTTATCTTTGGCCCTGAGGGAGCTTACGGCTTGGAGAACCAAGATTCACTCTCATCCCAAAGGTGCGCCATGTTGATCATTGTCCTGACAGGAGCAGCATTTCCTGTGAGGGAGGACGTTAGTCATCTCGCTTTTCCAACATATAAACAAATATCTACCTTACCATTCATGAAATCAGGCAAATAGACCAGATAGTTTGCAGCTGAAGCATAATGATCTGCTAGAATCTGGTTGTTGACAAAGTCAACTCCAAAGGCGTCGGGGATTATGACAATGATACCCGTCGGACTATTGCCGGCCGGAGGCTCTGCAATATAGGTTCTTAGCCCATGAGCGACATCCCAGCGACCAGTGGGAGTGCCCGGATTGATATGTCCAGCAAAACACTGAGGACACGACATGGTGTTTTGCAATCTGAACTGGTTATCTCGAGACACGCGTGACACTCGCGCACTCTGAAGAGGATGCAAGAGTGACTGGTGGTGAGTGTATTGAACTTCGGAGCGAGGGCATACTTATATAGCCAAGCGATCCTCTGCATGAACTTCGTACTTATACGAGAGAAGCACGGGGATTAATCCATCTGCAACCTTGCATGTCAGCGCATGAGGTCTCAAAGTAGTTTAGCTTAAGCGCGGTCGATTTGAGCTAAGCCGACAGCCACCGGGGCGGTGGAAAATAGCAGCCAATGGCAAGGCTGGTTGTTGTGGTGTGCGGCACAGTCCACACCAACGGTTACATCACGAGCCCTGCAGTTGGGCTCCCTAGAGTGCGGGTTTTTTGTCAAACATTTCAAAAGCCAATACTATGTGAATGATTGGGCTAGTGAAACTTTCAAGAGGAGCATCCGTAATGACCTCCTCAAGCCACAGTTGCAGACATCAACTTGTCTTGAAACGAACAACCACAAGCAATACAAGCCACCTGCCGCACGCTTTGTGTACAACACTGGCCAAAGATCAGCTTATCTCGGCCTTGGAGAGTACATGCCCATTGGGACATGCTGCTGATATGAAGTAGCGTGAGTAGACAAGGCTATCTTGTATCGATAGGCATCTCGAGCTCTCTGCTCCACGGCCCCTCCTCTCGGCAATCAGCCACCATGCCGCAGAGGAACCAGCAGCAATCAGCATCGGACGGGACACGTAGTCGCAGGGGTTGTCTCACCTGCCGAATCCGAAAGAAGAAGTGCGACG
Source organism: Xenoacremonium recifei (assembly GCA_012184525.1). Taxonomy (NCBI): domain Eukaryota; kingdom Fungi; phylum Ascomycota; class Sordariomycetes; order Hypocreales; family Nectriaceae; genus Xenoacremonium; species Xenoacremonium recifei. Next base: position 5,154 of record WOFQ01000187.1, on the reverse strand, counting down.
AGCAGCTACCAGCATGTCGTACGTGTCGGCTGAGAGACCTTGCATGCTACGGGTTTGAGGTACCGGCGCCACCTTGGATTACCAGCAGAGCATCATGGAAAGACGTCCTCGAGTCCAATGAAGCAAAAGCTCTACGTACTGTTGCGGAGCTCCACTACAGAGTATCTAGGAAACTTGAGTCCCGGGACACTACTTCTGTCGCGATTGGCCTCTTGCCTCTCGGCTCTGGGAGCAACGACCATCAACAACGGCTATCTGACTCCTTGAGTGCCAATAAGACTTCCTTGAATCAAATCCCCTGCGACAGCCTTCCATCATCTTCCATCATTTACTTGACAAGTGGTGTTAATATCTGGCAACGGCACCCCGACACCATATGGTGGGACAGCAGGATGCAAAGCCTACGGCCTGGACCCGAAGGTTCTTCGCGAGAAGAGACGAGACTCCTCATGCTGTTTCTCGACGTCATTCACCCAATCACGCATACGTTCTGCAAGCTAAATAGCAACTTCGAACGCAACTGGATGCTTAATCGGCTCATCAGCAGAGAAGCCTTGTTCAGCTCAGCTCTGAGTGTGAGTGCCTGCTTCGAGCATTCGTTGACCCAGGGGCCTAGTATCAATGAGATTGGACTTTCGCCCAAAGTGAGCAGGCTACAGAATCGGTCTATATCCATACTTCGGGAAGAGGTCGACCATTTTGCCCTTATGAAGCCGTTGCCACTGGAAGATTTCGTTTGGGCCGCGGTCCACCTTCTCGATATCATCGCTCATTTGGAGACGCTCGAGATCTTCAGTATGCTTCAAGGCCAATGGGAACTGCATCACCAAGCCGCAAGGAAGGTCTTCAATCATATTGAGACGGCCGTTCCGCATGAGAATCGCAATTCAACATCAGTTATAGAAGTCGTCTTATCGAGCTTGCCTGAACATGATGCACGACGACGGTCGCTGGAACTTTGTATTTTCAACTTTGTTTGGATCGATGTTCTTGCAACATCTACCTTCGGTGCCATATCGTACTGCCCTTGTGCCTTCGACTATCTACCTCTTCTAGATTGCGGCACAATCAAGACGCAGGACTTCATGGGCTGCCAAGGTCGAGTCTTCGCCGTTGTATCCAAAATCGCAGGACTCGAAAAATTCAAGCTGACGCACCAAAGCCAAATACATCAAGATTTAATCCGAGAACTACGGCGACGAAGCAGCGAACTTGAAAAAGAGCTCGATTCTGTCATTCGGATCCTCCAAGGAGATATTGGGGGACTCTCGAATGCAGCTGCGGACCTAAATCCCGATACTACAATGATCAGTCTTATCTGGGCTTATGGTGCCAAAGTTTTGTTCCAAGTTGCCATTGCTCCAATCGCGTCCGGAAGAACTGAAATCGACCAAAACTTCGTCAATATTTGCCTTGCGAAACTTGAGGTTCTCCCCAGACGCCTTTTTATGCGGACAGCCTGGCCGTATACTATTGCTGGGAGTATGGCCATAAGCGAGTCACAGCAACACCGGTTTCGTGGGATTCTTGACAAGGTGTTGCAAGAAGCTCAGCCCCCTGGCATAACTTGGAAGGGTCTTATTGTCATGGAAGAGTGTTGGAGACTTCGGAGAATGCACCAGGACCAATTTTTCGGATGGAGAGAAGCAATGGATAGTCTTGGAGCGAGAGTAATTTTAACTTAGTCGATGAGGGAAGACCACTTGCAGGATGCAAACCTCGACCCATATTCAATGTTGGGATAATTGTCGAGGTAGGCCCGGCTTGCAGACTGAGTCTCGATGCGACGAAAGGCTGGCGGAACCTCCATGAGTTTTGAAGCCGGAAACGCGGAGAATTTTCCCAGCGCGGTTACGCCAACAATTAATGTAATATTTCGAGCACACAGTAGAAATAACCATTTAAACCACTATCCCTCATCTTCTTACGTAACTCGCTATCTCGCGATCTATCAGCAGGTGCACCCGTCTTACTGTAGACAAGAACAGCCTAGTCTGGCAATCTCTTCTTCACCCCTTAGCCGTGGGTTCGATAGTCGGAATCGTTGGCTTTAGTTCGTGGCTCACTTCAGTAACGCTATCCACAAATGCAAGAATGATCTTAGCAGAATCTCGAAGTTCTTAGATTGTGAGCATCGAATTGTCCCTCGATTTCCAAACCTTTGGTTCAATGAGAAGCTTCCAGAGGCCTCTTCATTGCGAGTTGATTCCTTGTATCGCGCCATCCATCCCCATTTTGAGAGTCATCAGCTTGTCTCTGTACTCTTGCACTCCTCGCAATGGTTGATAGTTAGCCTCAATCGGTGCCAATTCCGTCTTGTATCTATAGGAGCCCAAGATGACTCCCTTTTTCTCAGCTCTCTGTTGGTTAGCATCCTGGCTATCACATTCCACAAACTCGTTTATGTCGCGAACTAGCGTCCTCATAGTTGTGAATTTGTCGGTCAATGAAGCTGATTTCTACTGAAGCTTAAAAACTCTCTTTGAGAAGCTTTTTCCAAATATCCCAACCAATAGTCGTACGTCCTCTCGTAGCAAATCTCCTCGGTGACCTTTGACAACATGGTTGAGAAATCGTGTTGTAGGACACAGAGACTGGGTCTATCAGACAACACTCCGTCAACTTAAGATGACTGACTGAGTGCCTGGTAGTAATATAGGTACCGTCTGGTAAAGAGATTAATAGTCTCACATAGAGACCTTATCTACAAGACCCGATGGGACACACGAGCAATATCATGATATGACTGTAACGACCAGTCTTTTAACTCTATGGTAAGGTCGACGAGTCGTAGGGCTCCTTATTGGCAAGTAGGATAGTTATATAGATCTGAGTATTGACTGAGGTATTACATTTAGTAATGCAGAAGTAGCTTATGGTAGCCAAGTTATACTAATAGCTGAGAAGTTAAATAGGCTATTCTGAGGTGCAAAGAACTGTCTATATACTTCAGGTTGGGATGAGGCTCACTCAGTTCACCCATCTTTCCCACAGGATCACTGGGGATCACTGGTGAACTTGCGTGACCTCCTTTGGATTAGTTGATTATTATAGGTCACTGTCATGTGACTTATGAGAGGTTTCTTGGTCGTGACACTGTTGCACGTGCCTTATTAATTGCAAGTCCCACATGGGTCGTGATATGTAGTATGCATATGAATATTTTTGTATTTATGAGGACTTGAAAGAAACATTTACTGCTCCTTGAACAATAGCACCGCTAAACTATGGATCTATTTCCCGTTTTGCTCTCTCACATCTGATTTATATTTAACTTCAGCCTGTAGCAACTGTGACAATGCATCATAAAGCGTCACATGAAGCGGCGTCCATTTAACCGCCAGCATCTCCTCCGCGTTCGTGCTCACTATCATATAAACTTCTTCTTTGCACCCGAATCCAGGACATCCTTTGGGAATTCGCTCGCGTAATTCTGGAATCCTTTCCCGCAGGTCATCACGAAGAATATCTGCCGCTGTCTGCCAATCAAAATGGGAGCCGAGCAGGAATCGACGGCCAGCAGTTTGCAGATTGATGAGGGCTGAGAGTACGGCCTGTGCAACATCGCGTACGTCGACAAAGCCGGCAAAGTCAGTAGGAGGAACGGACTCTGCATCGACAAGACCCCATAAGCTGGCCATAGACTCCGACAGGTTACTGAGATCAGGTTCCCCGACATAGGGGCCGAACACCCAAGGCGGGTTTATTGTCGTTAACGTAAAGTTGATCTGGTTCTTGTTGGAACTAGTCCAATCCCACATTGCCCTTTCAGCCAAAGCTTTAGAAGCACAATATGCGACCGGGCCTAATTCCGTGTTCGCCGCTTCTTCATACGATATTGGGTTCCAGTCCTTCTCGGAATATTGATAACTGGGACGCAACCCGTGAGACATGTCGATAATGGCAGCGAATGAAGAGATGCTGACTATACGCTGCACTGATCTTAACACCGGCGGGTTCTCTTACAATACTGACACGTTAGAGACTATCGACTTCTATTGCTCGAGTGTAAGTGTTGGGGGAAATGAGGTTCGCGACATGAGGGTCAAAAGCCTCCTTCAGAAGGTTGGACATCGCCTTGATCCTGCGAACCTGCAGAACATACGACTCTTGACAATTTCGTCAACTCCAAAGATTATTCCGGACGACGTTTCATCGCCAATCACTCACCAATGGTTCTGGAATAGAATGAGTTGTTTCTTATGTAGCGGTGACATTGTTGTCACCGACTCTGGTACCTCAAGCTTTGGGATTTGGGGTACTTCGTTCCCCGCCAAGATTACTGCGTTGACCCAGATGCTTTGGTGTAGCATTGGTTGGTCGGTCGGGGCCGCTCAAGGAGCAGCTCTTGCCGCAAAGGACAATGAGGACGAGAGGAGAACTATCCTATTTGTAGGAGACGGTGCCATCCAACTCACGGCACAAGAGATCACAACTATGATAAGACATCGACTAAATGTCATGATGTAGCTTACATTCTAATATGGCAGGACATTTTACATTTGTTTCTAATGGCTACTCTCTTAGATTTTGTATTTGCAACGATGGTTATACAGTCGAACGTCTGATTCATGGAGAGGATGCAGAGTGTAATGACATAGGCCACTGGCAGTATGAAGAACTGTGTAATGTGTTTGGGGGTCAAAGCACCACAAAGCTGGAAGTTAGAACCAAGCACGAATTAAGTAAGCTTCTTGGGGATACAAGCTTTTATGATCGTGAAGGAATCCAGCTGGTCAAGATACAGATGGGGAAGATGGATGCACCACAGTCACTTCTGGATACCCTACACGCAATGCACCCAACTAAGCACCGCAAGCTAGGGGATGAGGCTGTCACCCTCACCCACGCAAGCCATCAACCGGGCAATAGGCACTGACTTCGAAGACTACGTCAAATTGGCGGAAACAGCCCAGTTCTTCCAGAAAGTCTGTCTCCGTCACTAAGACTAGTCCCCTCTGTCTCTTCTCTCCTTTCCTTTGTTTATCGGCGTTCGTTCGGGTTTTCTCGTTGATTCCGCAGCTGTATGCGCTATTGGGGCTGTACAGTCTGCGAAGGGCTGGTTTCAGCCGAAATACGACTCAGGTTCACCCGGTCCTTCAAACCGGTCGAAATTGGCGGCAATTGCTGCGCATCTGTCCTCGCTGACGAGGA
>WOFQ01000186.1:0-11564 GCA_012184525.1 Xenoacremonium recifei | reverse complement strand
AGCTGTGCTCCTATTCCTTTTCTCCTTTCTTTCCTCCTTAGCTTTAGGATACTCGTTCTAGTCATCCAGCTAGTTGTCAATATACTCAGTTGGACCGTTACAGATATATAGAGTAGCAGAAAAGTCCTTTACTAGGGAAGACCTCGAGTTACGACTTAAGGAGAAGGGAAAGCTCGAGATGCAAGATGTATATGGATGGGTACTACAGTCTCGGGATTTCGGCATGGTTCCGCATACTGCATTCGGTATGGGTTTCGAGCGTGTTTTGAGGTGGTTTTGTGGCGTAGGTCATGTTAAAGATGTGATTCCTTTTCCTAGAGTTCTCGGTCGCGACCCTACTCCGTAAAGGTTCTGCGGTAATAACCCTTTTTGAAAAAAAAAAAAAAAAAAAAAAAGAAAAACCAGATTAGATTAGTCAAGGCGCTATAGTCAGCAAACTATATAAGGATGCTTACTCGTCGTCATTATAGACGTGGTTCTCTGGTAAATTAACGAAGGAGCTTTTATCTAAGTTATTAGATACTTTGGCAGTATTATTAGACCTGGGTAGGATATTTCGATGAAGGAGATATGTGCTGCAGGCAGGAAGGAGGCTGATAGGGCGCCAATAGCAGTCCGTCACGTACTGTCATACAGCCTGGCAGCCTGAAGCCACCTCAAGCACAGACGCCTGAAGCATCTGCCTACCTATCCATATTTGAGGTGCCATTCCCACCCACACCAACACAGGGATCACCAGCGATGCCTCAGCCAAGGCGTCTTCGGTATCGCCCCGTGGCAGTGCGCGCGGGGCAGGCTACCAGCAGATGCATATAACCAACCGCCTGGCCGCCCTCCCACTATTATCGCAAGCAAGTCGTCGTCGTGCCTCGCCGCATCTGGAGCTCAATCGCCGCCCATGAGCAGCATCTCGAAAGATCACTGGGACGTAGCGCTCGATCGCTGTCGGGGCCGCCTGACGGAGGATGAGTGCCGCAGCATTGAGGGCGTCACCTCATTTGACGCATTGCGGGATGATATCGAGCTTCTCAAGGACAAGTACAAGCAAGGCCTGTTCTCCAGATGTCTCAGGACAAGTACAAGCAAGGCCTGTTCTCCAGATGTCTCAGGCGGCTGGAGCAATTCTTCGCCAACGTCTACTCCCTTGCAGGGGCCGTGGACGTGTTTGCCCAGGCGAAGCCCGAGATCTTGTCGTTGCTTTGGGGAACCCTGCGGCTGGCCCTGGAGCTCGTTGTGCGGCATTCCAACGCTATGGAGCATATCACCAGTGCCCTTGAAGCCATAGGCAAATCACTCCCCCGCTTCGAGTTCTACCAGGATTTATTCCCCAACTCTCTTCGCATTGGCGCAAGGCTTGCGGAGCTGGTTGAGTTGATCGTGGACTTTGGCGTTGATACCATCAAGCTGTTGAATAAACACCCTCTGCGTATGTGCTCTGTTGGTCCGAAATCGCCACCCTCTGACACGTGCGTTAGGTGTTATCCTCACTTCCCTGTGGACAAACTACGAGGATAAATACAAGCGGGTCGTCCAGCGCATCGAAGCACAGTCCAGACTCCTTGACATGGAATCCCACGCCGCCAAGATGGAGCTTGATGAGACGCGCCATGAGGAAACCAAGCGCCTCATGGAAAATCTCAACACGGGCAGTCCGGCGCCTGTCACTCCGATCCAGCCCAGAACACCTTATCATCTGCTCACCGTGCCGCAAGACCCCAAATTCTTTGAGCAAAACGATGATGCCGTCGCTGCCTGCCACAAAGCCTTGGATCCGGGGCCTCAGCCATCTGGTCTCCGAACCTTCACGCTGCATGGGATTGGTGGTGTCGGCAAAACAGCTACCGCAATTCAGTATGCGCACAAGTCCAAGGGAGCCTACCTCACTGTCATATGGGTGCCCGCGGAGAGTCCTGCCAGGCTTTTGCAGGCTCTCAACCAGGCCGCCCGCGTTCATCGACTTGTGCAGGCGACCAGGATTCTAAGGATGACCCCTGAAGTCCGACAAGACTACTTCTCAGCGGTTATGAATATCCTATAGGATAGACATCCTCGATCGAAAGAGACATCTAATACCTTATTTCCACACTGGGACAAATGTTCCCAATACGCGTCGCATATCGACAATCTGGCTCTAATGCTTCCGGAATGGACTTTAAAGCCCATTCCCCAGGATCATTTCTTTGACATTGTCTTTGAATCTTCCTGGTACGTTTGTCGAGAAGCATTGACCTTCTCCGCTGACAATCCAGGTACCTGCTTGAGACTGGCGATATAGCTCGCTACGAAGTTGTCAGTCGCTTCGCCGAGTCCCTCTGCGACCCTCCTCCGCCCAGGGACAGATTGATCTATCATACATCTACAACTCATATGGTATTATCGGGTTTCAAGATAACCAGATTGAAGAATCGCTCAGCTCGAAAAAGCCTCGAATTGGGCTGTATTAGTGTTATATTATTAATACAATAAGAACGCGTTGCGCGACTTCGCAGACCCCTGTTGTGTTATGGGCCGTTCTAATAAATAATACCCCTGTACACCAAGTATTTGCACCGCCGGCAGTGCACTTAGTGGTCCTCCCAATAGTCCTACCATGCCCCCCAACCACTTCTCGTCACTCCGCTAAATGAAGCTTTTCGAACTGTTGGAGCATATCAGTTGTGGCCCCGATCACAGCCTCATAGTCCGCCACCTTCGTCCTCTCCGCACTCGAAACCTTCTTGTCTACCTTGCCCAACCACTCCTTATCCTCCAAGAGCTTCAGAGATTTTTCGAGTCCTGCCTTGGCCTTATCTAGCTTCGAAGCGGCCTTTTTCATCTCCTCGTCAAGGTCCACCCGTCCCTGTACGTACAGAAAGACGGCCGCTTTGCTCCCTATGTTGTAGGTGACACAGCCTGCAGGTTTCGCCTGCTCCTTAGAAAAGATCTCGATGGCCTTGATTCCCCTTCCTGACAAAGACTTAATGCTCCCTAGGTGGTGCTTCGCAACGGCAAGATCTGAATCATCATACAACTGGCAGTAGAGCTGAGCTTCACCATGCATCGGGTAAGCAGCAACAAGAGACCGATTGGCTCTGCAGATGCTCAGGATCAACTCGTATTCGGTCTCTGCCGCAGGATCGTTCATGCTCTCGTCGTAAGCTGGGTACGGCGCCACGCTGACGCTTGATGTTGAGTCACCCTGTCTTCGAGGAATTCGCTGCCAGAGCTCCTCAGTTAAGAACGGCATGAAGGGGTGGATTAATGTCAGAGCAGCTTCGAGAGCGGTGTACAGAGTATCCTTGGCAGATCGCTGCTCGCTCGGCTTGTCGTTGCTGAGGAGATACTTGGATTGCTCCTGCATTCATCCGATTAGCGATTGCCCAAGTAGAGGATGGGTTGGGAACTTACGATGTAGGTATCGCATAGATCATGCAACCAATACTGGTGCAGTATGACCGTGCAGCGACTGAATTCTCTCCTCTCTAGTGCTTCGTTCAAGGTCTTGGCCGCGTGTGTCATTTTGTGCAGTATCCACCTCTCAGCCAAAGATTCAGTGCCAGTCTTTGACGATGTCGCGTTTGGTACAAATTCACTCCCGAGCGATCCAATGACGTATTTGGCGGCTTGGTAGATTTTGTTGCAAAACTTGCGCCAGGCATATATCACTTTGATATCGAAATCGACGTCCGTTGCTATGATTTGTTAGCAATCATGAAATCTAGGTCCGTGCCAGGAACTTGCCTCCAGTGCTGTATGCGGCAAGAGAAAACCGAAGAGCGTCAGTCCCACACTGCGGGATGCCGTCCGGAAACGCGGACTTCTGGTACTTTGTAGCTCGTTGTAGTTCCTTTGGATCCAGGTTCCCCTGCTTCAGCTTTTCGTGCAAATCCTCCAAAGAGATACCGTGAATGACATCCACCGGGTCAATCACATTTCCTAGCGACTTGGACATCTTTCTCCCCTCCGAATCTCGAACTATGGGATGGCAGTATACCTCGCGAAACGGAATATCACCATTAAGCTTGATGCCGAGCATGATCATCCGAGCAACCCAAAAAAAGAGGATATCCCAGGCTGTCATAAGCACTGAGGTTGGGTAGAAGTTTGCGAGGTCGTTGGTCTGTTGTGGCCAGCCGAGTGTAGAGAAAGGCCATAAGCCTGAAGAGAACCACGTGTCGAGTACATCAGGATCTTGCTCCAGGATAAAAGACTTGTTCGGAAATCTTGCTTCCGCTCGCTGCCTTGCTTCGTTTTCATCACGGCCGGCCACCCATAGGGAATCGTCGCTACCAAAGAGGGATGGATTGTCGTTCCACACAATGTACTGCGCGAAAGGATAATATTAGCAATAGCATTTTGAAACTTGGATGGATTACGCAGGCAATGGTGTGCATGCGCGATATAAGCAGCGCAGATCATCCATAGGCCATGGCAAGTCCTGCAGCACAATCCGAAGTTGTGTGGATCGACATTGAAGGTGTTCGGGAAACGCAGACTTACAAAGGCTGGAACTCTGTGGCCCTACCACAGTTGCCTTGACAGACACCAGTCGTCGATGTCTTGCATCCAGCGGAAGTACTTCTTCTCTTCTGACGCAGGAAATATGGAGATTTTGCCGCTCTGAACCGCTTCCACGGCATCGTCTGCTAGCTCTCTCATTTTCATCCACCACTGAGGCTTCATGAGCGGTTCAATGACATCTTTTGATCTCTCTGAAAGCTTGAGGACCATGGGATGGTCTTCTTCCTTGATAAGCAGGCCTCTGGCCTTCAGCTCTGCTACGACCGTGTAGCGTGCCTCGTAGCGTTTCTGGCCTTCGAACGAACCGGCGTTGTTGTTCAACGTACCATCATCGTTGAGAATGTTAATGAATTCGAGGTTGTGACGCCTTCCAATGTTGAAATCATTTTGGTCGTGTGCAGGCGTGATCTTGACAACCCCGGTACCAAATTCTCGATCAACGTGATCGTCGGCAACAATAGGCAGGAGTCTGTCAATGAATGGATGGCGGACATTCTTGCCAACGATATGACGATATCGATCATCGTTCGGGTTGACAGCAACCCCGGTGTCTCCCAAAAGGGTTTCTGGACGAGTAGTCGCGATTTCAAGTTTCTCGTCGCTTCCATCAATCTCGTACCGGAAGTATGTCATCACCCCGAAGTCAATCTTCCTCTCATAACCTGGTACGGACAGCTTTGTACGACCAGCCAACTCGAGGTTTTCTACCTCGAGATTAGAGATCGCGGTACGTAGTTGGACATCCCAGTTGACGATACGATTTGCACGGTATATGGTGCCGTCATCGTAGAGTCTGACGAAAGCTTCCGAGACGGCCTTGCGTCGAGGCTCGTCCATGGTGAAAGCCTCGCTGCCCCAATCAACAGACAAGCCCATGCGTCGCTTTGTAGCACTGATCTTCTTGTGATAGCTGAGAAAAGGCTGCTTAGAACTCATTTCGAGTTTTGTGATGGAAGTTTTTATCGTACCTTTCCTTCCAGTCCATTGCAACTTCGAGAAACTTCTCTCTCCCAATGTCGTGGCGTGTCTTTTTCTCCGTTCTCCAGAGCATCTTCTCGACAACAGTTTGTGTAGAGATGCCGGCATGGTCACAACCCGGCAACCACAACACCGTCTTTCCCTTCATGCGATAGCTAGCTCAATGTTAGCACTGGGCGACGATGCCCCCAGGAAAGAAGCAAGGAGGACGATTATCTTACAAGCGAGTCATGACATCCTGCAATGTGCCACTCAAAGCATGACCCATATGTAGAAGGCCAGTGACGTTTGGTGGCGGCTCGATAATCACGAAGGATCCTTCTGGCTTTGTCTTCTGGTCGGTGGTGAGTGAGGGCCTGAAGAAGCCCATCTTTTCCCACCACGCATAATGGGCGGATTCAACTGCCATTGGATCATAGGCCTTGAGCCTCTCGTCGGCCAAGTCGAGTAAGATCTTCCTCTCTCCTTCGGGGGTGTTATTGACGAAAGGCGGGGCCTCTGTGATGACTTTGGCATTGGGCTTCCCTCGAGAAGCAGACGACGTTCCTGTCACCTGTTTGGCCAATTTGTCTGCGAGCTTCTTCAGCTTCTCGGCCTTCTTCCGCTCCCTCTCTTGCTCCTTCAGCTTCTTCGGGTCTGTCTCCATGATCGCGTTCTGCCTGTCTGCGCTAAACAGGGCGTGGGACCGTGAAGACTTGAACGATCCTCGATGTGGTGTAGCCGATTATGGTGAGGGGAGAATTATGTGAGAAGTTGTGGAGAAAATTTCCACTATGTAGGGCTGGCAGCGCGGATTAATATCGGCCGGCTTCCGCAGCGTGACAGGCACGTGATTTACGGAATTGATAAACGAGCACCCATCTTACTCAGTGGCTGGGCGAGGCTTGTTGGTGTTGCGACAGCCCAACGGTCTCGCAGACCGGTGAAGCCTGGCGGATTGTGTACACGGCATCCTGCTGGAGAGAAAGCAAAGAGCAACGGCAACATTTGTCGGTCAGTGAAACGGGAATTCGGTAACGCGGACTCTCTTTGGGGTGGACTGAGGTGGCCTGACAATCTGGGGAGCTCTTGGATGGCTGTTCTCCAAACGACACTCTGTGAGGCGATAACCGGTCAAGCCTTGTTCGGCTCGAGCCTTATGCTTAACTTGTGAGGGAGAGGATTAGCCCCGTACGTTTGCCTAAAGCTCCTCACATTTGCCTTGAAGCTGTACTGCCACTTGTTCCGAGTGCAGAGTGAAGCGTGCTCAAGTTCGTGCTTGCATATTGGTTCGTGAGATCCTGGGACGGGGCTCTAGGGAGCAGGTAGAACCATAGGAGGTAGGCTTCAAGCCACCCAGCCCATCGGATTGTGCCTCCATGCTCTCTTCCCTCCACACGGAGCGCCAACCGGTGTCGAGTCGCTGCTCATCGAGAAAGCTGCACCTTTCGGTTCTCAAAACGGGCATGCCTGCGTCGTGGTTGTCACCGCCATCTTGGGGGCCTCAACAATCCGACCAACACCTGCGACATGCATCACGAGGGCCACATCAATGAGTCTAGGTCGTTGTTCAGCTCTCACAGACCAGCGCCACAGACAAATAATCTCATATCCGTCATAGTCAGGGCGGACTAGCGATTGTGACCACCGTCAGAGGATCAGCGGTACCGTGCTCTCAAAAATCGAGGCAACTAAAACACGGCACGGAGCCCTTGTTTGGGCGTCCGAGTCCTGGGCGAGGGGGCGTGAGCCAGGATTGCAGGCGAGGCTTGACGAGCTAAGATGTGATACTCCATCCGCTCCCCCTCCCTCTATCCGGGCTTGATACACCGACTCCAGACGGCACAGAAACCAAGAAAAGCCACACTGCAGGCATCCAGACCGTCCGTGCCGTGCTGATTTTTTTCTTCCTGTTGTGATTCATCGAATGAAAGCGCTGTTATGGTGTATGCTGGGAACTTTTGCCAGAGTTTCGCGGATCTGTCTGTCTTGGACGCGAAGCCGTGCCACCCTGGCGTGTGAGCCCCCGGGGTGAGGATGAAGATCGCGCCTCTTGCACTGTACTGTCGTTTTGGCCTCCTTCATGGAGGGAGAGTGGTTGTATCACAACCCTTGTTCCAAGCAGGGCGTCAGCGATGATGCATAGACCGAGGTACCACGGCTTCGATGGACATGTTTCTTTTGTCTCGAGTTGAGCTGTGCACTGTGTACAAGTCCAGGGGTGGAGGGTGGAGGCTGGGAGAAAGTTGGTGGCTTGAATCCGCGGTCGACGAGGGGGCAGAGAAGGCGGGTCGATAGAATGACAGAGAAACAGATGGTTGTAAGAACGAGGGAGACTAGACCGATTGAAAGTAAAGGAGACATGAGAGAACGTAGGAAAAGAGGAGAAGGGAGAGAAAGGCGAGCAGTTGGGACGATCTTCCGACAATGGCGCAGCAAGCTCTCGGAAAGCAGGAGGATGCAGGATCAGGATCAGAACCAGGAGCCAGCAAACCCAGGACAGAGCAGAGCCAAATGAGGTGGACTTGCCAGTGGCCTTTCCGGGCAGTGCTCCAACGGTTTCGCCCTACTTACAAACGCAGCCAAGGTGAAAATAAAGCTGAGTCAGGCTTCCCTAGCCGCCAAGGCTTGTCCGTTGAACTCTTCGTTCCCCACGATATTCATCCCAGGGCTGACGTTTGGCGACTCCATTGATGTACAGCAACGGCTCTCGAGTGCCCGCTAAAACAGGGCTGTTTCTTGACACCAGAGCGGGAACGAGAGAAAGGGGGGGCGAGCTTATCTCGGCGGATCTGAAGATCCAGCAGACTTTGATTCCTTCCGAATCGCTAGAATGTCGGAGTCGGCGTCTGCGAAAATGCTCATGTCTCGAAGACCCCGAGTCTCAACCTCGCTCGGTGCTGGCGAGGGTTCCAGAAGCCCGTGGCGGTGCCTGCATCCCAGATAATCGGGACCCTTGTCTCGGCGTTGGCTCGATTTGAGGCTCATCCCCCTCATTATTAGCATCCCATTCCAGCTCACCTCTGCTCAAAGCTCAGCTCCGGGGCTGCGATCCGGAATGCCTCAGCACCTCAGGGACCAAACATGCTGGGGCTCGACTGTCTGAGCCACCACCTCTCCTCCTCCCCGATCCTGACGGTGGATGCGCAGCCTGCGGGAAGCGTTTGCTGTGCTTGTGTGAGGCGAGCGAGCAAACAGGACGGCATTGCCATGTTGATTGCTGGCCGTTGATTGCTGGCCGTCAGATCGCCTGATTCCTGCCGTGTTTCCCTCGCCGGCGCCCTGCATGTTGGAGTCTCGGCCTCTGCAAATGTGCAGATGGGGTGGTCCCGAAGCATGTCGCAGCAATCAATCTCTTCCGCCCTTATGTGGTGATCGCGGATGAGCGAGACACGGCCGCTTCGAGGCATGTGGGATTGCGATTCGATTGGGATTGATTGGGATTGAAGCCGGCCGGTCGTGCTGCTGCGGTCAGTTGGCTTGAATAAGTCTGAGTCTGAGTTCCTTTCTCGTGCCTCAGACGCTGTAGTATTAAATGGCCCCGACCCCGACGCTCCTTCCCCGTCATCCCACCAGCTCCGAGGCGTGCCTTCCATCCCATCCTTCCCATCCTTCCAGTTCTTTCCCCAAGTCCCAAGTTCTCTGGCAGGGCAGGCACAGCAAGCGTCCCGTCGCCACTTCCGTCCGAAAGAACGGTAGCTTACCTACTACACTACCTGACTTGCTACCTTCAACTCCACCGCTCCGGATCCGACCTAACAAGCCTTATTTCCAACCTCCTCGCGCTCTCCGGCTTTCTCTCTCTCTGACTATCTCCGTTACCTCCTCCTCCGCCATCGCAGCCACAGCCGTACTCGCACTCGCCTCGGCTGAAGCTCTCGCCTGCTGTTCCAGCGTCTCGTCTGCGCCCATACTGCAGCCTCCGATCGGCCTCTGGTCTGGTCTGGTCTAGTCCATCGTCTCCCGCTATAGATTGATCATCAGAGACATCGAATCCCTCCCAAACCCCGCGTCAACGATGGATTTCTCCGGCCAATACTCGACGTTTGCCGGCACTCAGCCCTACCACCACCAGCCGTTCATGCCCATTCCGCCTCTAACGCCATCCAACTCCCACTCGGCAACTTCGGATGACTTCAACACGTCCCCGCCCGTAGGTACACTCTCTTTAAACCTCCCGCCACGTACCAGCCCTTCGGTATCATGGCTGGCTGCTGGGCGAGCTCTGCCGTCTTCATCAGCACCTTCTCAGCAGATTCTCCCCCACTCCTGCCTGCCGCTCGCGCAGGTCCCGCCTTAGCGCCCTTACCTGAGCATTACCCAAGACACCACCACCACCACTCGCACCATGTTGTGATATATCAAATGGCCCGCTGATTGACAATTGTCGCCCATTCACAGGAAGTCTACGATACGTTCCAGGCCGATCATCACCACCAGCAACAGCAGCAGCAGCAGCAGCAGCAGGAGTTCCAGAACTTCGAGTACGCCCAGGCCTTCACTGCCGCTGTCGGCACCCATCACCAGCAGCAGCAGCAACATCAGCAACCCGCGACGAGCTTCCGACCAGGACCGCCCACGCCGCCCAACAACCACAATGTCTTCGCCACCGCTACCGCCGTGGCGGCTCCTGCCCAGCAGCCTCCGATGAGACACCCCAGCTTCTCTGATAATGGCAGTCTCTCTCAGAATCATGGCATGTCCATGACTGACGACCAACACGGCGCCGGTGCCGCAGGCCGGGGAGGGAGTGACGAGGATGAGAACTTGACGCCGGCCCAGTCTAGAAGAAAGGCTCAGAACCGAGCTGCGTATGCAGCCCCATCTCAAGGCCTGCTCGGTACCAGCTTTGCTAACAGATACTCCTCTTTAGTCAACGAGCATTTCGAGAGCGCAAGGAAAAGCATGTCAAGGACCTCGAGGCCAAGCTCATCAGCCTTGAAACCGCACAGAAGCAGGCCTCGGCCGAGAACGAACGCCTCAAGCGGGATCTCCAGAAGATGTCCACCGAGAACGAGATCCTACGCGCGACATCCCACATGAACCCTCACCTGGGCATGCATGCCTCCATCTCTCCTGAGCCTACACACACCGGCCCCCTGCTCTACAACCCGACCGACTTCTACTCGAACGTTCTACAGAACCACGAAAACAAGACGCCGTCCCACCGCATCGTTACCAGCGACGAGGGCGAGCGTCTACTGGCCGCTGGCGCTGCCTGGGACTATATCATCAACCACGAGCTGTTCAGACGCGGCCTCGTCGACCTCGGCAATGTGAGCGAGCACCTCAAGAACCGAGCGCGCTGCGACGGCCAGGGCCCTGTCTTCTCCGAGGGTTCCATCCTACAAGCCATGCGGTCGAGCGTTGCCAGCGGCTCAGACGACCTCCTATGAGGCATTCCCGTGAGGGCTAAAAGGGGGTTGATGAACTGCGAGCGAGACACACACAGAGCGAACATGGCGATGTTGGCGCATACGGTGCAATGATTTGACGACGACTTCAATGACAAGAAAGATGCATATCCTGACATACACGCAAATTGGATGCCATCACGGGATATGACTACACCTTGGAGGACTGGCTGATTGGACGATTACTTGCTTGCTTAGGCTTGGATTTTTGGGTTTTACGATCTGGATACCCCCACGTGTCGGGGCACTTTTCTGTTTCTCTCCTCGTGGCACTCAGTGGCGTTTGCCTCCGTTATGATGATTCCTTTGTATTCTTATGTTCGTTTCTAGTAGCTAGGTGCTTTGGATAAAAAAGACACTGCCGATTCTTGGTCTCCTCTACTGCTCTCAGCGTCCCTGCGAATCTCTACCAGGCAGATCTTCCACTCGCATCACCCTCCCTCTCCTTCCCCAGATCCTCCTCACGACCTCTCCACAGAGATCTTCAACCTCAACCCCCCCCAATAAGCTCCCGCATAAACTTCCCCATCTCCCTTCGCCAAACAAGCTTCTCGCCTTCCTCCGTGCCACCCCGCCAACGCACCCGTCCTGCGTCACACCGCGTGCCCTCGAATAAGAGTGGCCGTTTGTTTTCGTGCTGCAGCGTCGGGCGGTCGGGTGCCGCTGCCCGGGGTTCGAGAATCGGGGGGGGGG
>WOFQ01000185.1:0-11904 GCA_012184525.1 Xenoacremonium recifei | reverse complement strand
TCTTGTCCCTCTAGGGAACAGGCAGGTTCGACTCCTGCAGGACGTTAATTAATAAAACAAAACAAAACAAAACAAAACCTCTCGCCGTTGGACCTTGTTCATAAGGACTGCATACAAGCAATATGTCCTTAGACCAGCTCCATGTCTTAGCAGATGACTTCGCCAACTCGGACTTTCTTACGGATCGGGATCGAGAATCTTTCAAGTCCAGGACAAATGAAACGCTACAACATGAACTTCAGACCATCCAGTCAAAGAGGGAACTTAAAATGACGATGATCCACATGAGAAGAATAGAACCTTTTCTCCAGGGTATGATACAGCTAGAGAAAGTGCTCTCTGCCATAGGGTTCCCGCACGTCGCAGAAATTATGCGCTACATCTGGGGTCCGGCTCAGTTCTTATTAGAGGTAACGTTCATACCAGTCACAATATATTGAGATCACGGAGTAGATTACTAACAATCCGCGCTCAAGATAACGAACATCGTGGAAAGAGCTTTTGACGACGTCCTTGACGCGTACGAAGTTCTGGGATCTCAAATACCACCATTATATGACTATGTACGATTCTTCACTGAACTGCCGGAGGCCACAGAATGTCTGGTTAGGATTTACGAAGATATTCTGACGTTCCATCGCCTTGCATATAAGCTTTTTTCCCTTCGGCTGAAAGGTAAAGATTGAGCCTGATTTTGGGCCAGTGAGGTGCATACTGATATATCCTAGTCTGGCAAAAACTTCACCGACCGACATGGAAAGGACTAAGCCCCACCATCGAACATTTAAAGAAGTCCCTGCAAAAGCATGGGAAACTCATACAAGACCACGGTTCCTCTCTGCGAAATCCTACAATAAACTTAGACCAAAATTCCGAGTTACTACGAGAAGATTTTGGACCAGAAATCAGTGACACTTGGGAGATTGCCAAGTTCGGGTTGCATCAATATCGCCACGATGTGATGAAATGTCGATCTTGTTTTCAGGAAGACGAACGAGCTAGGAAACAGAAGGAAAAACGAAGAGTTTTGTCCTGGATTTCAGGCTCAGAAAAAATACACTCTCTCCATAAAAGCTTCCAAGACTGTAGAGTCTGTCCTAGCACTGGCCGCTGGCTGTTCCGCAGCCGGAGGTATAGTGAGGTCATGGATTGGATGAAAGAAGATTTCCCACCTGAGTCCGCCATTTTCGTCCATGGGAGCAGGGGCTTTGGTAACGATACGCCGTCATTCCAAATATGAAAGAAGCGGCCGGGCTGACATTACACAGGCAAAACGGTCTTGGCTTCTCTGATCATAGACGAACTGAAGGACCTTTCTAGCGGGAGCAGGAGTAACACAATTCCACGGGAGAGCAAGACTTATTATTTCTACTGCCGGGAAGAAGATCCTGACCTTTGCACTTACCTTGACGTCCTGAAAGGCATTCTCCATCAGGTGGTGGATGACAACGAAGATCTATTGCCCTTCTGTGCTGAAAGGATGTCATCAAGTGGATCTTTAACTCTGGAAAACCCTGAGATTATCAAAACACTCTTTGAAACCTTCTTCGAGTATAACTCCAGGCAGTATATTATCATCGACGGACTAGACGAGTGTAAACTCTCGGACCGGATCAGCACAGCCAACTTTTTCATGGACCAGACCAGGAACTGCGACAGGAATATTAAAAATGGATGCCTAAGAGTTCTTTTCATGGGCCATCCCATGCCAGAGCTTACTAAAGACGGTCTATTGCCTCAAGGCGATGCCTGTGTGGAGTTGAAGCCAACTGACAACGCAGAGGATATTAGGGCTTATGTCAGAAAGAGAATGCCCGAATTCTCGCAGAAGGGCGCCACTAATGGTGGCTTTAATCTTTCCGAAGCTGACGAGGCACAAATTGAAAATTTTGTTTGCAGCCGAAGCAAAGGTATACCTCGTTCCTTCTACATATGACCACTTCGCCTACGCACAAACTGAAACTTTCTAGAAATGTTCCTATACGCTCATTTGGTTATTGACTTTCTCCTTCACCAGCCAAACAAAGATAAGCTACTAGGCAACATCAGGGGGGGCGAGATCGTGCCCGGGAAATTATCACAAATGTAGGTCCCTTGTCTTCCGAAAACCATTTCAGTACGCTATGGACTAACAGGCCACTACCCACAGTTACAAAAAGCTTCTAGAGGCAGTCAAACTAAGATTAAAGGAGTTGGAAGATGGAGATGCTCACTGGGAGCTGGCTAGACTTCTCTTAGGTTGGCTGATCTTTGCAAAACGTCCTTTGAAATGGCACGAAATGCAAGCCATCCTATCATACGACCATAAGAGGCAAATGGTGGACTTTGACAACAAAATGCTTCGACAAGATGCCCAGAAATATCTCGGGTCCTTAGTACATGTTGCCAATGGGGATCACATTCGAATGATTCATTCCACGGCACGAGGGTAGGATCTTCAAGATGACTGATATGACCTTAACTTACGGGATCAGTTACATCGTCGAGAACGAACGCATCAACGCACAAGCCGTCCAATGTGATCTCGCCATCATGTGTTTGAAATACCTATGCCTTCTAGCATTATCAAACCAGCACAATCAATACGAGCGCCAGGAGAAGGTAAAGTTAGGCTGGGCCTCCTTCCAGGACTACGCATGCTCTCACTGGCACGGCCATATCGCAACAGTCCTATCAGACTGCAGAGATCTCTTTGATGACATAGAGATTGGTCCTCAATACAAGGAAGAGTTTGGCTCTGCCTTGCAGCACTTCATCGACATGAATCGCGAAGCGCTTACTGAAGACTTGCACCAAGATCTTCAACAACCTAACCCGCAACAACCTAGCCCGGAAGGATTCAGAGGCTTTCTCTTCTATGAGAACCTTCGAACTGTCTGGAACCATATATATACTCATCAGAAGGGCACGTACGACGTTCGGAATACGGTGGGCATCGCCGAAGTCGAAAAAGCCTTGGAAGAGAACAGGAGAGTCCTTGAGGAGAATTTTAAACCGAATTCGTACGCCTGCATGAACGATACAATAAGGGACTACTATGGGCCCAACCTTTTTAAATGCAAGCGCCTCTTGTGCAAATTCTTCTTCCTGGGCTACGACAACGAAAGAGATCGCAAGGATCACGACAGCCGTCATGATAGACCATATCAGTGTCCCAAAAACTGCAACTATGCACCCATCGGCTTTTGTTCTGAAAAGGACCAGCTAAGACATATACGGATCTATCACCCGGACTTGACTGAAGGGCCAACTGTTTTCGAAACCTTCCGTCCTAGAGTTAGTGTCTCACGGTTTGTGTGTGAGATATGTCACAAGGATTTCACGAGAAAGATCACCTTGCAGGGTCACCAAAGAAGCCATTTCGGTGAACGTCCTTACAGTTGCTCACACTGCAATAGAGCATTTGCCAGGCTGAACGACTGTCGGAGACATGAGAGGATTCATACAAGGGACAGGCGGTGAAGCGACTGTATCTGTCTGTCCGAGAGCTTGACTAATTATATTTTAATCTTATTTCGCCAAGTGTTTGTGAAAGATCTTGGATTTTGTTCAAACTTTACTACTATAACTACACACTTGGCTCCATTAGAATGCGTTGTCGCTCAACATCTTCCCATATACTCATGTCGGAAAACACAGCAAGTCCAATTCTGCGATAAACATGCGAACCAACATCCAGTACAAGCAATCCAACACCCCTCTCAGAGCCATCTCCACTTTGGGTTGTTCCCAGAAGCACATAATCAGCTTCTTTATGTCGCAGCCCCACCTCCTGTATTTCCGCAATTGGATCTATCAGGTCCGGGCGCTCTGAGATGCTATGGGCCTTCTCTTCTGGCACGCCGCCTCCTTCGAGAACACAGCACGTCAGCTCTATGCTTGATGTGGTCAATGACACGGCCTGGGCATCTTGAGCTGTCATTAAGCCTTCGTACTGGACTAAACCATTTAGCGAAGCCCATGACCAGCTCGGAGCTCGCTCAACCCATCTCTTCTCCTCTCTATGAACACTCGGCTTGTACCATGCTAGCAGCTCTATGAACCATTTGCTCCAGAGCCCATAGAGATTTACGTCGTGCCAGAGTGTTTCCAGCTCGATGACTATCCCCATAATTGCCCGAAGTCGGTCTTCGGGGTCACTGAGTTTACGTTCAGTGTACTGCTGAACGATTGTTTTCCAGAGGTAGATCTTATCAAATTCGAGATGACCAAAGTCAGGCTGCGCGTCTTCGTCGAATACGGCCCATGGCAATGTCTCAAGAGACTGTAAGTATTCAAGGCCTGTGCCTGTGACACCACGCAGATCTAACTCTTTACATTGCCATAAAACTTCGTATTCGGAGAATAATAGTATCCTGGGTGACAGCATAAACTCTTGCAATGTCCAGCCCCTCTCGTCAAGGGGGTGCTCTGGTTCGTACGCCCCGGCTGTAAGATACACGGTGCCGAGTTTTCCATTCTCCATGGGTATCTCAACCTCATAACCTGGACAATACGGCTGGGATAATCTTCCCAGAAAACCATCGGCTGCGCTTTTGGAAGACGACGCGGCAATAGTAATCGTGGCGTTCTTGTAGATTGATGCCATGTTGGAAACCTCTTGATCTTTGTCAATGGGACAGTCTTGAATTATGCAAAGAGCATCAACCCATAGATAACGGAATCGAAGTTTGCGAGTAACATATACAGCGTCCTGAATACACTGCTGAAGCTTTTTGATCTCAATTTGACGCACCATATACTGGACTGTGTCTCTTATCAGTTGAAGGGGGTGTGCGACTGAGTTCGGTCTAGTCTGAGCACCCCAGCAGTAACTCAGAGCTACGTACGCTGCGTAGCTGTCTGTCTCGTTGATCTTCAGTCTGACGGCCTCATCTCCATCCTTTCCAACATCTATAACCCGTCTTGGAAGAACAGAGTTTTGGAAATATTGGCAATGTCGGTGTGGCCTCTCTGGGCCCATACAACTCTTGAGATGTGAGTCTACTGCCGAGAAAACAGCTTTGCTTTTCATATCTCTGGAGAGGGGTCTTCGCCGCACCAACTCTCCAAAGGGACTGCCTAAGCAATGTTAGAGTCGCTTGTGCGCCGCGCAAAGGACGCTTACCTTTCCTGGCAAATGGATAGATTTTTATAGCGTGCTTCTCAGGCTCAGACCTGAAACTACACGTTAAGCGACTGATGCTGGGCAGCTGACCAGTATGATGGCTGTTTATGACGTCGAAGTCCAAGTCATTTCTGATGACTAAAGGATCATCCATAGGCATGTCGTTCTGATAGTCCTTGAAAACCAAAGAAAAGATGCACTTGCACATCTTACAACCTTGGCTGCCTGAGACAATGCATTCGCTCCGAGTTTTGTGCTGGAAGCCTTCCGGAGTGTTGAGATCTCTTAACCCTTCCCGCGAAAACATTTCAATGCACGTGGCGCAAGTCCTGCATTCCTTGACCAGATCATTTGGGCTATCCCGGCGGGCTCTCTTGTTATCAGCTAACCCTGGATCGTTGGTGTTGCTAGACGAGGCCACACGCTTCTTGCCTCTGCCCAAACCTTGAACTTCCTGAGGCATAGTCGAAATACTTGGTTTTCAACGACAGGCTGCCTGCCTCAGCGAAGCTGTAGAGGTATCGGCTTACCACTTTGTTTATTCTTAAAGTCAAAATATACCTCAATATTTGTATGGGTGCCACTTAAGACTGAGGCCCTGGAATGCTAGTGTCGAACTTACGTCGCAGTTTCATCTGGCAATTCGCAGATGACGTCGGCAAAACCCAGTTCAGCACATATATGCCCAACTCAAATTCCCTTGCACTAGTAATGGTCAGCCCACTTGTGGGTTTCGCCTGCGCCCTTAGACCTGCATATAGGCAAACGCTTTAAACCCTAGGCTCCATTTCATTGAGTAACATCATGACATCTTATTCACTCACTAGAAGGACAGATGACGTTTGTTGTCAAGGAAAAGTGTACACTGCTACGGCAAGGCCTAAATAACCTCGCTGATTTCAGCAAATGAAAGGGTAATGCGTGGCAGTCGTTATTGCACCTCACTGAGCGATTTTCTGTCAATGTCTCGCATCAGAACACACAGCCTCGCTGCAGAATTCGAAGTGACCAATACGGAGTCCACGTTGTACCTATGAGTACCACATGGGCTCAGTGAGGTGCAAAACCCCCCTAATGTGGGGCTTCGCCTTGCAAGGCGCAGTCGTGTTTCGCTGCATATTCATTACGCCTTGCCAACATGCATCCACGTGTCCGTACCGGGTAGGACTGCCTGGCCCCAGCCACCTCCAGGCCAAGTGAGGTGCAAAAATTTTAGGCAGCATCAGTCTAAACTGATCAGGGCACAAA
The DNA here is from genome assembly GCA_012184525.1 of Xenoacremonium recifei. Classification (NCBI taxonomy): domain Eukaryota; kingdom Fungi; phylum Ascomycota; class Sordariomycetes; order Hypocreales; family Nectriaceae; genus Xenoacremonium; species Xenoacremonium recifei. The sequence goes on along the minus strand of WOFQ01000185.1, from coordinate 5,549 downwards.
GACGCAAGGAGCTCAACGGACTTTTATCTCCAAAGCTTTTTCAAACATCGAACTGCTGCAGTGACTCTTGTGCAGAAGTTTTTATTACCCCTTGGCTGGTAAAGGTTCACGAACGAGCACGCAGTCCCCAGCAAGACGGTTTAGTTATCTGAGTATCCCCCGAAAAGTGCTCTACCAGGCTGAGTAAGCATGAAGAATAGTTACACTCAAGAGAAGCGCTAATTTTAAACAACCTCATTCAGGCAGGCTTTCTGACTCCACAGGCGTTGAGTGAACAGTATGTCCAATACCCAGCAAGAAGTTTCAAATTGTTTCGATGACTTCGGCGACTTCGACGCCTTCTCTTCTGTCAACACTGAATGGGACCCCGGTCTTCCCTCGCCACTACTTCAAGAACAGAGAAAGAGACGGAGACAGGACCATGTCACCCCAAACGAGCTCCGACAGGGCCAGAATCTTGGGTCCAGCTACAACAATCCGAGGTATGAGAAAAAATCCTATTTCTTGCTCTATTGCCATCACTGCTAAAGGTCTCAGTGATGCTCTTGATATGCAATCCTCTGGGCCCATTGATGGTTTCTACAACGGGATCATAGTTGATCCAGCTCTCAGCATTGAATTCCCGTTTGGGAACGATGAAGTCGAGTACAACATTGATGCTGCGCTTGCAAATTGCGACGATATTATAATTTCATCACACTGGGACTCTGTCCAACATGGTTCCCACTCAAGTCCAGGAATCTCACACTCGCTGCCAATGTCAACCCAGCTGAGTACTGACGTGACCTCTTCGGTCAGTGGCGACGATATCATATGCTATGGAATGGTTCGTAGGCTACGCTATCCTATGATTCTGATATGGAAACCAGCTGACTCCCCAAACAGCTGCATAATGTAGATGTAAAACTCATCGGCGATATGGAAAGTATTGACGGCAATCTCAAAAGTCATCAACAGGGGCAAAAACGTCTTAACCTTAGGAAGCAAGAAGATCACGTCGTTGTATGCTTCGAGGACCACCATTCGCCCCTCGGATATGTCCGCTCCGGTCCTGGCAAGACCATTTCATCTTTGCTACGATATCCATGCGTTGAGTTTGAAATCATCGTATCCGTATCATACTTGAGAGACTGGATTGGGCGGATAGCAAGTCAGGCTCAAGCAATGATCCAGGTTGACATCCACATATACGGATCAAAAGCACTTGCGACAGAAGTTGGTAGGGGACTTTCACGTGGAAAGCTATGGCTACAAAAGCCTCGATATACGAGAACGGGTACATCTTACTATAACCCGCATTACCTGCATCTCGATAGTGGCTGCGCCCGGGTTAAACCTGCCGAGGTTATAGCGCAGGATGCGGGTATGAGAGTCACGAATCAAATATCTCGCGAGGAGAGACTACAAAAGATGGTTGAAGATATGTACAAGAAGATCGATAATACGAGACATTTGGACATGGTAGAAGGTGGAAGTAAAGTCAACCGGAAACTCCTTAGGTACGTGGTACATCACACTGCGGTATGATAATTACTCATAGTAGATGTTCAGACATCAGCAAGAAGCTCTCGGATTTATGCTTGAGAGAGAGTCTGGCCATATCAACAATGACTATAGGCTTTGGGAAACATTCATATTGGAAGACGGAACTGAAGAGTACGTATTTCCACATTGCACCTTCTAGAGAGAAGATTAGTAAGAGACTCATAATACGAACCTAGATACCGACATAAAATCACGAGGGCAAAAGCCCGCAGTGGCAACAGACCTGACGAGAGAGGAGGCGGAATCTTGGCCGATGAAATGGGCATGGGAAAATCTTTATCTATACTCGCGTTGATAATGAAGACAATGGATGATGCGAAAGAATGGGTTGAACAGACAGGCACTGGCAGCACAGTAAGCCGGTCACGCTCAACGCTTCTGGTCGTACCGTCGGCCCGTATGTATTCACCTCCATTGCTCGAAACGAAGACCAACAATAACAATAACAATTCTAGTGCTCATCGATAATTGGATCAACGAAGTGAAAACGTAAGAAGCCTCCTTAAATTATTTTTCTTCGAAAGAAAATGCAATAATTAATTTCATCACAGGCATTTGAATGCAGGCGTCCAAGTACTCAAGTATCACGGTCCAGGTCGACCAGACAGTCTTGAGAAGATTATTGACTCGGACATACTTATTACTACATACCATACTTTGACTGCCGAGTTTCAAGCCCAGTCAAGGGAGTCACTCCTACATCAGACTGAATGGTATAGGCTTGTCCTCGACGAAGGCAAGTGACTTCTCAATCGCGGCAGAAGAGTTTCTAAAACTGGTTCATAGCACACACAATTCGACGGTCAACCACAGAATTCTACAAGGCCTGTGTCCATATCAAAACCAACTCTCGATGGTGTCTCACTGGCACGCCAATCCAAAACAAACTTGCTGACATTGGTGCACTCTTCGCTTTTCTCCGCATTGAACCCTTTTCGAGACCTTCAATTTTTCGTAAATGGATTGAAGACCCTTTCAACCAAGACGATGAGAACGCAATTGCAGTTAGGGATCGCCTAGTAATTCTCCTCCAAGCGATTTGTTTACGTCGCACTCGAGATATTATCGATCTACCGACCATACAGCAGCGAACTCGCATGTTGACCTTTACTGATCCTGAACGTCAACAGTATGAGGAGACAAGGAAAATTTTGATACGCACAATGCGTCACCGTGTTGGTGAAACCGAGAAGATCTCTCGATTCAATCTTTTTCAGGTCCATCTGCAATTACGCCTCATATGCAATCATGGGACATTTCAGCGCCCATTTTCATGGATTCGCGACGTCCAAGATGAACATGAGGCTATCACTTCTACACTTGGACATAACGTGGAAATCACTTGCTCAGGTTGCCAGAATCCCATGTCGATTCTCGACTACAGTCCTCGGGGGACTGGTAGTGGTGGACAATGCAATCATGTGCTGTGCTCTGAATGCATTGAAGCATCACGCGTATTTAGCACTGAGTTTCAGACACATCAGTGTTTCATCTGCGCACGAGGGAATCCTGCAAGCCAGCGGAGTGATAGTAGCTCAACAGGCGTAGCACTTCTTGGGAATGGAAGCAGATGTCATCTTGAAGAACAGGATATGAGCTACTTTCAACAGGATGGGCACTCGAGAAAGATGCAAGCTCTTATTGAAGATATATCGAAAGACCTACAAACAACAAAGAGGTAACACTTCCATATTGTTAATATCTACGAAGTGCTAATTGAACAAGCATCATATTCACCTGCTGGACTAGAACACTAACACTCCTGGCTCAACACCTGGATAGAGCTGGAATTTCATTTCTACGAGTTGACGGTAGTTGCCCAGTGATTGCCCGACAGAAGAAACTGGATCAGTTTGCGGAACAGATTGATAAGCATGTGCTTATTATGACAACTGGCACGGGAGGGTTTGGGTATGTTTCCATGATTGTATAACATCAATGGTCTTTGCATGTTCTGATTTCTTGCTAGCCTAAATCTCACGTGCGCAAACAGGATTTTCTTGTTTGAATTACAGTGGAACCCAGCAATAGAAAGACAGGCTATTGCGCGAGCAATCCGCTTGGGTCAAGAGAACGAGGTTCTTGTAACGCGTTATATCATCAAGGACACTATAGAAGAGGTTAGTCTTCTTTGTATACTCCGGCATCGTAGCATCCTACTAATTTTCCCAGGACCTAAGGTCTCAGCAGCATTGGAAAAATCAAATTGCGGCTATAGGGTTCGAAGAGGTGGAAGAGATTGATGAGGCAATACTGTTTCAATAGATATCGGCCACGTATGGATATCACATATTATTGCCCGTTGCTAGTAGTCACCTCCACCTCGTTCGCCAGTAAGCTATTGCCTATGGATCGGCTTTATTACAGCTATCGTTACAGATTCCAAGCAATATCGATAAGCCGGGTTATAGTTTACTCTTTTGCGATATGACTATAGTAATGATACAATTTGAAGACTCCTGGCCCAGAATACATGTAAATAGCTCCCATGATGGTAATTTTAATTTGCTTCTCCAATACCAGAAGAGGTAATGGAGTCTTGACTAGTACAACTCCGACGGGATTCACATAGCTCACACGATTGAGCACTAAGCCATCGGAACGTGGACAGTTGACCTAAAACAGGTTTTAAAGGTAGTCCAGCCATATCCTCTTCGCGCAGAACGCAGTAAGTTGTGAAATTCGTGGGCTTTAACCGCTTTCCACTAGACTTAAATAAAGTTTCGTCTCTAAACAGAGCTATATTACATGCATGCCATAATTGAGAATCTAGTCGTATTGGTATCTATGTCATCGTATCGTAATGATCTTTTTGGAAGGAGCCCTGCCTTTCATATCGAGCCTAACAGAGTTTGATGAGGCCGGCAACGACTCGCCGTATTAGGTCAGTCCACGTGTTTAGACGTAAACGGCGATCTTGATTCTTGTAGTCCTGTATGCGCCAGAATCTCCTCTGTGAGGTTATTTGCCACCGAAGTCAAATTTCAGAATCAAAACCAAAGTTCTGTCAGGCTGGAGCTCTATACAAACCAGCGCAGTCTTTGCGATCTGGTTAGTTCTCAACTTAATTCCTCCAAGTTTCAAAAGATTCGGCTAGCAGATCCTTCTTCTCTGATTTCGTATGAGCTAACCCATGGGCCATGACCAGGGCTGTGATTTTAGTCACTTTAGTCCGGTCTACCCCCGGAATAAGACTTCTTAGTCTAGTCTTTAGTCCAGATTAAGAATCTTTAGTCTACTAAAAGGCAGACTAAAACTAAGAAATCTTAGTCCAGACTGGACTAAAAGTATATTTTAAAATATTAAATATAAAATCTAATTAAATATAGTTATATAATATAAATATATAAATATTATATAGTATAAATAGGTATATATTATAGATATATATAATATAATATATATATATATATATATATATATATTTAATTAAATATAGTTATATATATACTTTTTTAGTCTTTTAGTCTAGACTAAGATTTCTTAGTTTTAATCTGCCCTTTAATAGAATAAAACTAATTAGTCTTAATCGGATTAAAACTAAAAATTCTTAGTCCTTTCCTCCTGTAGCAGGGCTGTGATTTTAGTACTTTTAGTATTTTTTCAGCTAGAATAACACTAATTAGTATTAGTCGTACTAATACTAAAAATCTTTAGTACTTTTTATAGCTGGAATAATACTAAAAATCCTTAGTATTAGTATAACTAAACTAATACTAAGAATCTTTAGTATTTTTATACCTCGAATAATACTAAAGATTCTTAGTATTAGTATGACTAGTACTAATACTAAAAAAAAATACTAATAAGTATTTTATATAGAATATAGTAATATAATATATATATATATATATAATTAAGATATATATTAAGAGGGTAATATATATATAATATAATTAAGCTTTATAATAAGAAAATAATATATATATTAAATAACGTACTCCACAAGCGAGTCGCGCACACAAGCGAGTCGCGCACTTTTAACCACTACGCATACACAATCT
>WOFQ01000184.1:0-11955 GCA_012184525.1 Xenoacremonium recifei | reverse complement strand
CTCTCCTCTGTCAGACGGATCAGACTGCTCCCCTACTTTCCTTCTATTTTTGCTTTCAGGATTTTTATTATACTGGTTGGAAAAAACTGTATCGAGATATCAGACTGTATTTGTATATAAGCCACTAGGGCAAGATAGCCAGAGGAAGTAACCCTCCCCCTAATCCAAACCCTAACCCTCCACGGCACGGCCTGTTGCTGGCCTGCCGGGTCTCCGGCATATCGCCCGCCTTTCCTCGGGTTTACCCACCCATGACATCGCCGATAATGCCTTTTAATGCCACGCAACTCTCGAACCACATATGGGCAATCCTGGCACCCTAATCCATCCTCTTTTGGCTCTTTGACAATTGGAATCCGGGTGGTGGTTGGCGGCGGCGGTCTCCATTTGCGCAAACCCTCCTGGTCTTGAATGATACCTATTGTGCCCTTGATGATATTACTGATCCGGCTCGCCTCCCTCCGCGAAATCACTGTGCCATGCTGGTTTGTTAAATGACTGAATGTTTCCTTACCCATATATGCGTACTTGCAAATCTTGCAAACGGGAAACGGGTATCCGGGCAAATACACAAACGGCTCTATGGCTTCGGCCATGGTGTGATGCTGCGGATCGCGGGTTAATATATATGGCAAAGCTGGGGTTGCTGAAAAGGCAGAAATTTAATAAATTATATCCTTCTATATATATTTAACTCTATAATAATAATACAAACGCTTCTAATTATTAAATATAGCTCTAACAATCCCGACATACCTCAAACCAACCGCTGGCTAAGCGGCTAGGGAAGAATTATTGGCAAATAACATTCTTCCTCTAAGGACGATCTGTAAATTTGATGAGACAGGAATTATTACCTTTCTTTCTATCATTGACCCATTGATGCTCCTCGCGATAATGCTTCATGATCCCTTGCTCTGTAGATGCCACATAAGGGCATATATAGCAGCCAAGAGAACCCTGCCTTGGTGGTTTAAGAAAAGGGATAGGCTGACTATTAGCTGGGACTGGGGGCTAGCAGAAATTAATAAGAGACTCCTGAGATCGAAAAAGTCCTGGTATTCTGTCAATTATTAATACAAGGTCCCTTCTCTCTCTCAGTGTGAAGTTTCAACGATGCTTTAGATAGCGTAGGTGTGTGGCGACCTCGTCTGTAAGAATTGCATATTAGCAAGTATTGCATATAAGTATATTAAACTGTAGCAAATGCACAAATATCCCATATGTCTGGATCCTCTGATTATTGACAGTGCTGTCTATAACCTTGCTGGGTCTAGAGGGAACTGCTCTCAGTGGAGCTTCTGCCTTTGATAAAGTTGCATCCAGTATATAACTGGGTGCATAATTCAATAATAGCAGCGCAGTAGTATTTGACGCATTGCTCGCGTGTTGCTGCTGCCGCTTCGTGCCTATCTGGCCGGTAAGCAGAGGAGAAAGCAGTTGATGCCTTTTCAATGGATTTAGGTTTCGTCTTAAGTCTTCGCCCACTCTAGGCAGGCATTCTGTAGGTGGCAACTCAGATGCAATCATCAGGAACCTGTGCCATCTCTCAGAGCAGCTAGTATATAGCTGTAAGAGTGATGGCTGCAACTTATCCGGGAACGCTCTATCTAACCCGTAAGTCGCATACTGCTGCATTAGACAATACCCGCCTTGCCACGCAAAAGCCACATCTGCATCAGCCGCCTTTGTCACGTTATCGAAACGGTTAAATACTGGAAGAGCCTCTCGAACATGTCGCTTAGTGATGGCGATTGATAACTGGCGATATAGCTGAACTCCGATTTCTATCCCGGTCCCAAGGGCATCCCGGCTCAAGCGTCTCAGTTCTTGTATGAATACTCTCGTGGTCCAAGCCGTATCCTTTGAGACAGGTATGAAGATCAGAGTGTTCCGTGACTCGCGCCTGAAATATTGGCGAAGGATAGCATATGCTGTGGGACGTATATAGACAAGATACTGATATATCAATGCTGTAACCTGAGGAGAAAAAAATCGTGCGACCTGAAACTCGCTATTCGTGGTAAGGCGAGCCTTGTGATGGCGGGTTAGTGAGAACATTTGCCCGCCGAAAAGTCCTATACCTCGAAGTCTTAATTGTGTATTTGAGTATTCGAGAGTGAGAAGTTCTGAGATCCGCGCACCTTAGCCACCATTAAGCTGGCTAAGGACCATAAGGAGTCTGAGAAGAGCGTCATGCCCATGGAGGTACGCCTGTGCGGCATCCATATCCCAACCACTCTGGCCATGATGTTGAGCCTTGAGTAAGCTATCTACTGGAGCTGTATAGGCATGCATGAAGATCGTTAAGTACTGATCTTTCAGCCCGTTTTGAGGATCCGTGATAAAGGAATAACCAGGAGTTGTCTTCGACAGCTTGTCATGTAAGTCACCCATTTTCCGTTCTTCTGGTTCATAGTCATACAGTAAGCGCCGAGACTGGATAGTTGCTTAGCGAAATATCTCATGAGCCAGGCTGCGGAACTGATTTATAGAGAGGTGACTACTTTCATCCCATAAGATTATCTGGCCGTCTTCGCTCCAGTAGAAGTGATAGACAGGGCCTTCACTCCGGCGAAGAGCAGCTCCATATGCCAAGAGACTCAGGAACTCCCCCAGAGGCGACATAGTGCCATCGCATATCTTATCGACGCGGACGGCATTGAGAGCCGCGAGCTGCCCGTAACGGGGCCGAGCTCGAAAACCGGCATAAGGATAAGCACGGCGGGGTAGGATTGCTTCGAGAAACACCAACCGAGTGCAGTAGATCAGTCTTAATAGAGTAGGAGTATACTGTACAGGTCGCAAATACTCGTTTCCTTCCTGTCTCAATAGGCCTTATACAGTACTGAAAAAAACGAGTAGGGTGGAGCTTGCTACACCATCTTCGAATTCTTCGATAACTATTTCGTAGTAAAACCGAAGAACAGTATCTACAAATATATTATTTATACTGTCCGCATAGGGAAGCTCGTCTTGGTCGCGATCGCGTTCTATATACAGAGACGAACGGTTCTCATACTCCGGGCTTTCCACCTCGCCACTCCACTCTTCGCTTGACGAGTAATCACTGGTTATATCCTCATCGTCGGGGAACTCAGATAGAACCTCCTCTTCTCCCTCATCGTCATCTTCAATGAAACCAGAATCTTGATCTCGTAGCGAGGCCGTGAACCTCATTTCTTCGGTTTCTGTGTCTCCTGCTCCCTCACTCTCTTTACTCCAGCAGGGGTCGAACTAGAGCTCTTTCAGCCTTTCACGCTGGAGCCTCGATAGCGTGCGGCCTGTAACACCCCGAGAGACTCATGTCGGCAGTCGCCACACACGCAGCCAGAAGCAGATACAGCGCTTGAACTCGCTCCTGTACAGCCGTTCGGATCTTGACTGCGATACGAGTTCAAATGGTGCCTTGTAAGGGCGATCCGGGAAGCGGCCGCGAAGCCATCGCCGTACGCTAACGTCGGTAAACCTCACCGTCTCCCCGCATTAGTCAAATAGCCGATCAAGAGCTGCGACGATGGACCCGAGCTTCTCCTTGTCGGCCACTGAGCTGGTAAGCTCGTACCCGTCATATATACCCAGATAGAAGGTCTGGGACGAGGCAAAGGGTAGAGTGGATAAAGAAATGAGGATATTGCAATTCGCGTTTGCGAGAGTTTGCTCCCACCCGGTTCGGCGCATCCAATTCATTAACAACGCCTGTGTAGACACGGTCTCGCCTGTCCGTAGTGGCCCTGACTGTAGCTCTAGATGATCCCGTTCCTTAGCGAATAGCTGATCCGCAAAATGTTGTATCGAATCCGGGACTGGCCTCAGCGGTCTGTCAAGTCTCTGTGCTGCAGAGACTGGCGGGGATGATATAATCCAGGCCTGTTTGAGATCTTTCGATGTCTAACTCTGAAATATAAGATTCTCAATAATATGATCTCGCAGCCAATGCCTCCCAGAGCTTCTTATAGCTGCGATCTCCCGCCTGTGAAGCTTTATTATATGTTGCGATAGTGCTTTCAAGCTTTTAGAACGTTGGCCGCAGTGCCTATAAGCCGCGCCATGCTGAATCTGGAGGTGGGGATATAGCGCAGAGCTATCTAGTTGTTTAGGGAGCTTTTCGGGACTTGGAAGTTAGAGGGAATTGATTAAAGAGTTCAACTTGCAGCGAGCTCCCTTGGGAATATTGTGCTTCTGTCCTAGGTAGCATCCGACGCGGTCATCATCCACTGCTAGGGCAAAGCCGCAGAGTGTACAGATGATTGCCTGTTCTGGTAGGTTGAAGTGGAGATGCAGTTTCTCAAGCCTGGAATATTGTTCTGGACTTAGTGCGATTGTCTCAGACATTGAGTTGACTGATGGTTCGGAAGCATGCATTTCTCCTGACTCTCTCGTCTGTAAGGAATGATATTGGACATTAGAAAATGGAGGCGCACGCAACTGAATGAATTCTATACGGTTGGCACGGACCAACACAACGCGAAAGGGGGCCCGTTTCGCGATTGAGGTAAACAGACAGGGTTAGAAACGGGCCCCGTTTCGATTTCTTATATCCTTGTAGAGATTGTAAAGACGTGATTGGATGAAAAGCGGAAACGGGCCCCGTTTCCGACATTAATACTTGAGTAGGTCTTTCACACGACACTGTAACCTGTTAAAACATAAGTAGAACCTGCATAAGGATTGAATTGCTTCCTCAGTTGTTATTTTCAGTTGCAGTATCTCCACGATGGATGACTTACGGTACAATTGACTTTCTATCGCAGACTGCTTAATCATAATATAAACATTGTAGTGATTTTAGCAGTGATTTGATTGGCTACCTGCACCATGAGCTCCTTATTAATGTGCGCATTATATTTGAGATTATATTCCAGCTGATTGTAGAGGATGGCCATGGACTGTATTCTGAGTCTCATGTGCAATGAATCTGGGCTGATTATATCAGGAACAGAAGGATGAGTTCAAAATCAAATAACACTCGCAATTTTTCCCTCGAGGTGATCCGTTAAGCCTCATTGTCTTTATGCCACTTAAGCACAGCCTCCCCTTTTCCTGCTGAGGCAGACCTTGCGGTGGGCATCATTCCTTGGTGAATAACCTGACACATGAACGTCCTGACAACATGGCGGTACATATGGGCAGTATTCCTCAATGAGGAGACCCACTGCTGCAGCAGTGTACCATGTCAAGTCAGCTCCAGCACCATACGGCCCAACTCGCAGTCTACAGGTGCCATAGACGAATAAAGTGCGTGTCTTACCCAGCGGTGCCTTTCGCTTGGTCACACGGTTCAGTAATGCGATGCAGTCTGATCGGAGCGAAAGGTTCTCTGTGCTGCAACGGATAGCGTATGTACCACGTGCTTGCAGAAGAGTGTTGTCTTCTCGACCAATACGCGAAATAATCTCCAACACATCAACATGCTCATCCAGACTACTGGTATTCGAGTAGAAAGATAGCGCTTCGGCATATTGCTCTGGTGCATTTACTTTATACTCGGCTGCATCTTCCTCAATGCTCTGAAGAACTGTCGAATTCGTTCCTCCGATTATACCATCGTATATGTCGCCTTCAAGATAGTAACGTGCCTAAATAGCATCGCCATATCTTCTTTCGCGGATGGCATTAATATAAGCACTAGCCCAGGATTCTGTCATTCTCATGCCTATTGTGTTGTTGAGAATATTTTGTATCGAGAGGTCAAGAAATAACTGCTCAACGACCTCCGCGTTATTCGTACTGATTGCTGTAGCACATCCACAAAAGAGCGCGCAAGCTAAGGTGACGAAGCTGAGTAGATTGACCATAATAAAACAATGTATCAAGTATCTTGGTGATAATTGGGGGTTTTTACCGTCGTAACTAGATGCTAATAGCTAAATGGAACTTCATTATTGAACCGAAGCAGACCCAGAGACATATAAACTACTTGATGCTAAGGGACACCTCGTTCTGAAATTACATTTCGATAATGGGGGTATTCTGTTGTTAGCTTGGACATTTCCCCACAAGTTCTTTGCTTTAAATGCACTGAACCTTGGCTGACAGTGAGCTAGCCCAAATCCAGCATCTGATGTCGTATGAGTAGACAGGGTTGAAATCGCTCAACTCCGCAGAACCTGTGCGCTTTAGTCGTTGGGCTCTAAACGAATGTTGTTTTAATGTCTCATTGCTACCATCGTTCGATCATTTTTTCAAGGGACCAACGGTTAAAGTGGCTCCTAAGGTGATTGTTGCCGGGCAGATAGATATCTCATCCTATCAGGGAGCAGCTGCCTCTTGTCTTCGGCGGGTGCTAAGTCGGGATCTACAGCCAATCAACAATATCTTTTCGTCCGGCTCCTCCCGTATCGTTGTGGCGACGTGCACACACGGATGCTGACAAGGTCTTCGGTTTTATATCGAAGACGAAAACTTGGTTCTTGTTATACAGGCTACCATTGTCATCGGCTGTGCACACTTTAATCCCCATATTTCAAGCCAGAACACCTCCCAAAAGCTTTGCCATTGCACAGACTATCCTACTATGAACATCCTGTAGTTTTCCTACTAAGACATATTTTCCGGTGTCCGGAATTTTTCGGCGAGTAGCCGGAGACGACCACGAAACTGAAACGCGGTGGCACACGTGAACAGTCCGATTCAATCAATCGACCTACCGCGTGTGCAGTATTGTATGTCAAATCGGCTCCGCTTCTATATTTACCAAGCCTCAGCCTACACGTCCCGTGTGAAGCCACGCCTCGCGCGATGCCGATGTATACCCTCTCTTTCGACATGTTGTCAAGAAGATCGATGCAGTCAGATTGTCTAGCGTTGTAATCAGTACTACAACGCGTAGAAAACGTCACGCGCGATTGAAGATCAACGATATCTTCGTGGCCAATACGTGATAGCATCTCGATCACCCCCACATGCCCATCTGATATGCTTGTATTAGCATAGAGCAACATGGCTTCAGCATAGTCTTCAGGCACGCTCGCCCGATATTCTGCTGCATCTTCCTCGATGCTCTGAAGCACCGTTGTATTCGTAGTTCCGCCAACAACACCATCGCGTACGTCGCCTGCTATGTGATAGCGTGCCCAGATAGCATCTCCATATCTCCTATCGCGAATAGAATCGACATATTGGCTAGCCCAAGGCTCGAAAACTGGAATCCAGGTAGTGTTGCTGAGGGCATCTTGGATAGGGAGGTCGAGGAACAGCTGCTCTATCGGTGCCGTATCATTTGCGCTGGCACCAATGGCCGGTTTGCAGAGACTCAGCAGGGCGAATGCGAGATGTGAGAGCAACTTCGCCATTGTTGAAGAATTACAAGCTTCAGGGGCAATAAGGGGTCACGCTGCCGATTAGAAGCAGGTCACTACACTTTATATGTCGCGTCGCACTGGCTGTGGCTTGCTGGGACTACTCCATAGATCAAGCACAACCGAAGACGGGCTCTTGACGGTCTACTTCCCTGCCGATAGACTAGCAAAAGTCCTAAGCATGGAGTACTTCCGGCTTGCAACAGGCAGAGAAAATGATCAACGAGTGGTTGGTCCACCAGTATCCGTCCATAACCGAATTTTCACCAGCTCGTATTCATTGGGGAGCTTGATTTGATGCATGTCGAACGCTCTGGCCCGCTCTTGAGGGCTTTCAGAACGCTACCCGGGAACTTTTTACTTGCACTGCCTCATCGCCACCTGCCGGATTTGGCCGTCAGGGTAATGTTACCTGAGTTTGAGGAGGGACTTTCTCCCTCTGCGTGATTTCGGCATGATCCTTACCATAAAGGTCATAACACGCACACATCTGTTGTGCGTGGGAATCCCGTTTCTTGCCATACTACCCCTTGTCTTCTCGAATTCATTACTACAACTCGTGACGTTCTTTAGATCGTCGCCCAAATCTGGCAAGCATAGTAATTCATCAAACTACTTGCCATAGCTGTCAGCCATGGAATCAAAAGATACAGATATCGTTGAACAGTTCTTCCTCGATCTACCTATCCAGGCTGTCGTTAGTAATAATGCCTGGATCCAAGTCGTTGAGCTGTGGGCTGGCCAATATGTTAATGCAATTCGTGACGGGAGATATGGCGATGCTGTCTGGGCGCGCTATTATATAGCAGGCGATGTGCATGATGGTGTCATTGGCGGAACTACGAAAATAACAGTGCTTCAGAGCATTGAGGAAGATGCAGCAGAATATCGGGCGAGTGAACCTAGGGACTATGCTAAAGCTATATCATTCTACGCAAACACTAGCAATACAGATGGGCATAAGGATGTCATCGAGATAATCCTAGGCCACGACTCGGGAAATTTAGCTCACTATGGATAACACTTGTTCATATCTCTCCCGTCTAGCGCCAACAAACAAGACAATTAGCAATCATCACGCGACCTCAATCTGCCCAGCCTTACAAACGACTCTTTTGAGCGATGTCCTTGGAGTTGGGGTCCAACACAACCTTAATCACATCCATATGCCCGTCTTTCTCATTAGTTTTTGCATAGAACGATACAGCTTCAGCATATTGCTCCGGTGCATTGACCCTATACCCAGCTGCATCTTCCTCAATGCTTTGGAGGACTGTAAGAGTCGTTCCTCCAATGATACCATTATATATGTCGCCTTCGAGATGGTAACGTGCCCAAATCGCATCGCCGTATCTCCTATCACGGATGGCGTCGATATAAGTACTCGCCCAGGGTTCGACTAACGGCATGCCAAGCGTATTGTTGAGAATATCTTGTATGGACAGGTCGAGAAAAAGCTGCTCAACAATAGAGGTTTCAAATAGAGCCATGGCTATGACATGTTAAGTCGAGGCAAAGCATCGGGTTTCCGTGACTCACTATGTTCGATTTTGGGCAGTAGCACAAAGCCGGATATCTGGGTGAAGGTACAGGTACACTGACCCACATGAACGTCAATGGATTCTCAATAGCTGGTGCTTATCAAGGAGTCAAATAGCAATCATAATAGAGGCACTGTCTGTCAATACGCCAGCTCACGCAGGTCAATAGAAGGCAAGAGAAGTGAAGTGGAGGAACAACAAAACGCTCGTCATTTCCAGAGATATCCGCTTCAGTGGCCTATGCTAAGACTAGTCCCAAAGCGGTGCCCAATCGGGGTACGTCTCACAATTAGATCAGCTGCGCCAGAATTGCTTAAGGACTAGCGCCTTCGCTGTTACCAACTTCCCCTCTCGTACCAGCTGCAATCCGTTAAGGTTTGACCCGTTACAAGCGGAATACCTCAGATGACCTAACAGAAACCCCTGATTCTGGTGTCTTTCCTGCGTAACCGCTTTCCTAAATCCCGTTTCTCCGACCGTGGTGTCGTAGGAGTTTTGTATTCATTTGAACGTGACGAGACTGGATGACGGTATAGCTTCTGTAACTCGAGGTTTCTAGGAGGATTTACAGCGGCATTCGACGTCCATTAATTTGCACAGTCTTGAAAGTAAACGTCTTACGCCTACAACATTCTCGGCTCTCGTTGTTCCGAAGGCACCAGCAAATCTTGATCCTACTTTTCCAGTGTGTGCAGATTCACGGACTTCTATTCTGCTCATTTGCTACTTGATGCGCTAGGTAATATGACGCGCGTTCAAATCAAAGAAAGACGAGCGAACGTGCCTTGAGGTCTTTCGTCTCGAGATGTCAAGGAGCTGAGCCATACTTGGGACAATTATCAGAGACGCAGGCTCACTGATGCTGCACAAAAGCGGACATAATTGCAGCTTTGACCTGAAACATTGAGTACCCTTCAACGATCATGTTTGAACACGTAGACAAGCTTTCTCTTGCATTATCTACTGAAGACGTGCATGGTGCGCATCAGATGTCCGCACACCACTGGAGCTCAGCACCTTCTTGATGTCTCGTTCACAACTGGACGCGTGAACCAAGAGTCCCCATCTATGGATCTCATTGATCCAATTTGCCAACTCATAGACCGCATACTCATCCATACAGTCCGCTCCAAAAAGCCTCCGCATCTCGTATCCATTCCACCCTCCATTCTCATCACAAATTGGTTGAAGAATCCAAAAGACGAACTTGTGCCCAACAAAGGTTAGGGCGTAGTGTCGAACATTTGACGCGTCATCAATCAATTCGGGATTTGCCTTCCGTGCTTGAGTGTATAGGGAGTGGCGGTTGTAAAGAGCGAGCGAGCCTGCAGCACATGCCTGCCGCACAGCAGCATCTTCGGGCTCACTGTCCCGCTTGAACTCGATGGTGAAATAAGGGCAAGTAGTTGTCTCTCGGACATAGGTGGCATTCTGAATCTGAAAGCGGTATCTCGGGCTGAATCCCTTGAGCGATAGCCAGTAGCTGCAGTCTGGCCGGATATCCCACGTCCAATCGGTCTCTTGCGAGAGTGTTCCATCCAAGAGAGGTGGGACGCACCAGTGAGCGCTTTCCTTCAGGGGACATACGAGCTGCAGCATGCGTTCTGGGCGCCATAGCCGGTCTTCAGATGCAGATCGCGATCTTCGCTCGCCACGGAAGAATAGCTCTTTGGCCAACGTCGCAAATTCTTCCTCGCATAAATTTTGCCCTCTCATCACCTTATATTCGCTCGTGATATCCTTGACAGAAGGGCCGTCAAGTGTAATCCAGATGCTAACGTCGCCCAGCCCTGGAATCGCTCTATAATCGATAACTTCATCGTCATCTGGCTCGCGGGTCTCGAAGTGGGCAAACGCGCTCGGCACGATCGAGTTGGTACCATTGATCCGTATACCCCGAGGCTCGAGAACGAGATTCGCGAATCTGGCGTTCCGTGGAGAGATGCATCATGTGGCATTCGTAACAGTGCTTTCGGGAGTGAGCTGCGACGCTGAGAGATCGAATAGGCTTTGAGTAGATATCGGTGTGCTGCGTTTACTGGCGTCGGAACCGGTCCTGCTTGTGGCTTTCCCAGGCCTGTTTCTGGTTGTCCTTAGGGTAGGGCCTCTGCTGGACATCGTGGATGTGCTGGCTACCTCTTTCCACAGCTCTGTTGTGGCTTCAGGATCGGTTTCCTGAATTTTGGGCGGGGGAATTGGCGGCTTCCCGTGACCAGATAATGGTTGCACGGTGTAACCAAAGCCAGCTGGGTTCATGCAAGATCCCATAGAGACGAAGATCAACTGGATTACAACAGCATCAAATGTTCGGCCTTGCTTCGATCAAAGTCTTGTGCTTTGATGCAGCTCGCGTTCGATTCGTCGTTATTGATCAGGCTGGAGGATCGGCCGTCATGGAGGCGACGCGCCTTGAGATTGCGTAAACAAGAATTTCGTGCCGTTGTTGAGTGAACCGTTTAATATTCGGGTAGGTAAAGAGGTCCCACTGCATGGTGGCCGCGAGCGCTCTACAGTATAGCGCAATACATCTTGGCTCTGTAATATTCTAGCCAATCAGAAAATTTATTACTAAAACTGAGCTCTAACAAGCTAGTGCGGTCACGCGACATGCCCGTCTATAGGGTAGCTACCTACAAAAAGGACATTGTCAGGCGATGGGAATTTTGGTGACTTTATTAGTCTCGAATCCGGCAACTAAGGATTGAAGGATATTTTGAAAGAATAATAGACCAGGCACTGGAGGGAGACTTCATGTATATTTGGAAAGTTACAGCATGCGACGCATAAAATATGTTTCAAGACGGATTAAAAATAGTACGTGGACGGAGTAACGGCCGGAACGTTCTAACTTCGGCTAAATTTCGGCTAAGTTTCGGCTTCGCGGATACTCGCTGACCAAAAGATAGGGGCTCTAAGGAATATGATCCCGAGTCAATTAAAGTAGCCACGAGTAGCTTTAACAATGGCTCTTGTGATGTCAGCTATGCCAGCCAGGCGGAGCCTGACGCTACGCATAGAGGATGTACCCCTCGATCACATAAATGCTCTGGAAGACAATCTCAGAGAAATCGCCGCGCCCCACCCCGATCTACGCGAAATTATCTCAACGTTGA
>WOFQ01000183.1:0-12475 GCA_012184525.1 Xenoacremonium recifei | reverse complement strand
GCAGCTGCTGTAGGTCCTATGAGCTTTTGAAGGCTCTGATAGGCCCTAGCTGTTGACAGCTCCATGAGTCCCCCTGAGGAGATTATGACTGGTTGGAAGAAGGAGCCCAAGCTAGCATATTTGCGCTTCTCACTTCTATCTCACGACGGGCACATAGTGTGCCCGTTGACGTTTCTCACCAAAACCCAAAATACGCTAATGCAGACAGGGGGGTGTGACCGTTGAAACTTGAGCGGGTGTGACCGTTGAGCTTTTCGGGGTCAAAAGCAAAAAGCTTGATATTAAAATGACGGCCGTGAGCTCATGTTTAATTATTTCGCGTTTCAGAGCAAATAGTCGAACGGTGAGGCGTAGAAGCAGGGTTTGTTATTTGATGCTTGTTGAGCTAAAGTTGTAGTTGCAGGGGCATGATTGGTATAATGCATAAGAAAAATGGAACACCGCGGAAAAAGCAATGAGTATTCAGGAGATAGTTATATGAAAAGGGTTAACCAGCAGTTATTTAATAAGAATTACAGTCCGCTGAGAAGTAGACAGGTTATTTATTCCGAACTCATCACAGATTATATAAACAGGATCAACTGTTACTATGGAGCCGTTTATCCATATACCCGGGTTACCATTCACTATTTGTAAGGTTTATCAATTAGTATATGTTACTAAAGAGATTCCGAAACACTTAGAAAAGAAACATCTAACAATCCCAGCTCAGAAGGCAAAGGCAGTCATCGATACTATCAGGTCAATACCGGGACTGGCTTATCGACGAGCAGACTTGCATGGCTCTACATTCCCCAATCTGTTAAATGAGGCGATCCCGTACTTGAAACCGCTGAAGGAGAACTGCAAGAAATATCACTTATGTGACTATGCTATACCGGATCGGAATGGCATACGCCGTCACTATCGCGAGAGTCATGAGTAGAGAAGTGATTGGGTCAGGGGCGGTAATATATCGAAGAAGTTAGGTGAACGACAGGATAACCCGTGGAGAGAAGGAGTGTGGTGTCAACGATTTTTCGAACACGGACCGTCCAGTGGCTGGTTTGAAGTATATATCAGTCCCGATGACTTACTAGTTCAGCCGCATAGAAGTGAGGTTCACGGCGAGGACGGTAAGATGAGGATCATAAGGCTATACGACAAGCAGATCAAGAAGTTTAACGCTGCGGAAGAGGAGGAGATCAAGGTGGCCGACGAGAAGAAGGAGCCGAGTCCATGGCTGGAAAGGACTACTCAAGTATTAATGTCGGAAACGGGGCCCGTTTCCGCTTTTCATCCAATCACGTCTTTACAATCTCTACAAGGATATAAGAAATCGAAACGGGGCCCGTTTCTAACCCTGTCTGTTTACCTCAATCGCGAAACGGGCCCCCTTTCGCGTTGTGTTGGTCCGTGCCAACCGTATAGAATTCATTCAGTTGCGTGCGCCTCCATTTTCTAATGTCCAATATCATTCCTTACAGACGAGAGAGTCAGGAGAAATGCATGCTTCCGAACCATCAGTCAACTCAATGTCTGAGACAATCGCACTAAGTCCAGAACAATATTCCAGGCTTGAGAAACTGCATCTCCACTTCAACCTACCAGAACAGGCAATCATCTGTACACTCTGCGGCTTTGCCCTAGCAGTGGATGATGACCGCATCGGACGCCACCTAGGACAGAAGCACAATATTCCCAAGGGAGCTCGCCGCAAGTTGAACTCTTTGATCAATTCCCTCCAACTTCCAAGTCCCGAAAAGCTCCCCAAACGACCAGATGGCTCCGCGCCACATCCCCACCTCCAGATTCAGCATGGCGCGGCTTGTAGGCACTGCGGCCAACGTTCTAAAAGCTTGAAAGCACTATCGCAACATATGACGAAGCTTCACAGGCGGGAGATCGCAGCCACAAGAAGCTCTGGGAGGCATTGGCTGCGAGATCATATCATTGAGAATCTTACATTTCAGAGTTGGACATCGAAAGATCTCAAACAGGCCTGGATTGTGTCATCCCCGCCGGTCTCTGCAGCACAGAGACTCGACAGACCGCTGAGGCCAGTCCCGGATTCGATACAACATTTTGCGGATCAGCTATTCGCTAAGGAACGGGATCATCTAGAGCTACAGTCAGGGCCACCACGGACAGGCGAGACCGTGTCTACACAGGCGTTGTTAACGAATTGGATGCGCCGAACCGGGTGGGAGCAAACTCTCGCAAACGCGAATTGCAACATCCTCATTTCTTTATCCACTCTACCCTTTGCCTCGTCCCAGACCTTCCATCTGGGTACACACGACGGGTACGAGCTTACCAGCTCAGTGGCCGACGAGGAGAAGCTCGGGTCCATCGTCGCAGCTCTTGATCGGCTGTTTGACCAATGCGGGGAGACGGTGAGGTTTACCGACGTTAGCGTACGGCGATGGCTTCGCGGCCGCTTCCCGGATCGCCCTTACAAGGCACCATTTGAACTCGTATCGCAGTCAAGATCCGAACGGCTGTACAGGAGCGAGTTCAAGCGCTGCATCTGCTTCTGGCTGCGTGTGTGGCGACTGCCGACACGAGTCTCTCGGGGTGTTACAGGCCGCACGCTGTCGAGGCTCCAGCGTGAAAGGCTGAAAGAGCTCTGGTTCGACCCCTGCTGGAGTAAAGAGAGTGAGGGAGCAGGAGACACGGAAACCGAAGAAATGAGGTTCACGGCCTCGCTACGAGATCAAGATTCTGGTTTCATTGAAGATGACGATGAGGGAGAAGAGGAGGTTCTATCTGAGTTCCCCGACGATGAGGATACAACCAGTGATTACTCGTCAAGCGAAGAGTGGAGTGGCGAGGTGGAAAGCCCGGAGTACGAGAACCGTTCGTCTCCGTGTATAGAACGCGATCGCGACCAAGACGAGCTTCCCTATGCGGACGGTACGAATGATATATTCGCAGATGCTGTTCTTCGGTTTTGCTACGAAATGGTTATCGAAGAATTCGAAGACGGTGTGGCAAGCTCCACCCTACTCGTTTTCTTCAGTGCCGTGCAAGGCCTATCGAGACAGGAAGGAAACGAGTATTTGCGACCCGCGCAGTACACTCCTACTCTGTCAAGACTGATCTACTGCACTCGGTTGGTGTTTCTCGAAGCAATCCTACCCCGCCGTGCTCATCCTTACGCCGGTTTTCGAGCTCGGCCCCGTTACGGGCAGCTCGCGGCTCTCAATGCCGTCCGCGTCGACAAGATGTGCGATGGCACCATGTCGCCTCTGGGGGAGTTCCTGAGTCTCTTGGCATATGGAGCTGCTCTTCGCCGGAGCGAAGGCCCTGTCTATCACTTCTACTGGAGCGAAGACGGCCAGACAATCTCATGGGATAAAAGCAGTCACCTCTCCATGAATCAGTTCCGCAACCTGGCCCATGAGACATTTCGCCAAGCGACCATCCAGTCTCGGCGCTTGCTGTATGACTATGAACCAGAAGAACGGAAAATGGGTGACTTACATGACAAGCTGTCGAAGACAACTCCTGGTTATTCCTTTATCACGGATCCTCAAAACGGGCTGAAAGATCAGTACTTAACGATCTTCATGCATGCCTATACAGCTCCAGTAGATAGCTTACTCAAGGCTCAACATCATGGCCAGAGTGGTTGGGATATGGATGCCGCACAGGCGTACCTCCATGGGCATGACGCTCTTCTCAGACTCCTCATGGTCCTCGGCCAGCTTGACGGTGGCTAAGGTGCGCGGATCTCAGAACTTCTCACTCTCGAATGCTCGAATACACAATCAAGACTTCGAGGTATAGGACTTTTCGGCGGGCAAATGTTCTCACTAACCCGCCATCACAAGGCTCGCCTCACCACAAATAGCGAGTTTCAGGTCGCACGATTTTTTTCTCCTCAGGTTGCAGCATTGATGTATCGGTATCTTGTCTACATACGTCCCACAGCATATGCTATCCTTCGCCAATATTTCGGGCGCGAGTCACGGAACACTCTGATCTTCACACCTGTCTCAAAGGATACGGCTTGGACCACGAGAGTGTTCACACAAGAACTGAGACGCTTGAGCCGGGATGCCCTTGGGACCGGGATGGAAATCGGAGTTCAGCTGTATCGCCAGTTGTCAATCGCCATCACTGAGCGACATGTTCGAGAGGCTCTTCCAGTATTCAACCGTTTCGATGACGTGACAAAGGCGGCTGATGCAGATGTGGCTTTTGCGTGGCAGAGCGGGCATCGTTGGGGTTATGCGTTGATCCGCAAACCAAGCTCCTTATCTGTACCCAGCCAACATGCCGATATGCTCTGGGTATTGGCCCATCGTGCGTTGTATCGCACCTGCGAGACAAACATAAGGTTCCAGGAAATGCAAGGAGAGGCTTATCGAAGTCCCTCAAGTCCCTAGACCTCTGCGATCCGGCCCAAGCAAGCCCTCTGGCGGATGGATCATCTGAGCATCTACAGCTCAGGGTCTATGAAGGCCATGCCTGTTGTCAATGTCAGTTTAGGACAATCCACACCCCCGCTATGAGACGCCACTATTCTGCCTCTTCAGACCAAGCTTGCCCCAATACCGGCATCAACAGCAGTATGCAATCTGGCAACATTAACCAACTCTTTGAGGATGTCTATCTGCAGACCTGGACGATTGGAACAAATCGGAGGTACTGGGTCATCCAGCGAGGCGGGCGTATCGCTCGACCAGCAGGGGGGAAACCCACGCAAGACCATCTCCTGGCGGTCCGTACGCGAGAGAAGGCCCGGCACAAAGGCGCGCAAGAGGGCGACCAGTTGGGGCACCCGGCATTATCGACCACCAGCGTTCCAGACAGCTCCGAGCCGACATTCGGGGAGCAGAGGCCATGGATGGAGAGAACAGTTACAGTTATAGGATGTGGAAATAGGGTTCGGGTTTCACTGGAGGTTGAGGTCCAAACTGTTAAGGAAGACGATAAGCACATCTCAGAAAAAACACCATTAGGGCACTTCCGACCCCGAAATATAGGCATAGCAAAATATAATAATAGGCAGAGTTATTTAAAGCCATTTCTCGTCAACACAAGCCCTAGCATATGTCTTATTCGTGCTTAAGACCTCATTATGCGTAACAGCTTCGTGGTGATGATCCATGCGTTGGGATGACGATAAGGGAGCTTATCAGCAAGCGTTACACCCATATTCAAAAATGTGATGCAGCCAATCACACCAGGTTATGGCGGTAACGCTGCTCCAGAGCCAATCAACGAAGAGCATCACGGTAACGCGCCCCATCTTAGAGCAGGGGCATCAAAGGACCAATGATTGTGACAACGAGGACCACTTCACTTAACAACGAAAGATGAACCTCCTTCCGTAATAGAAATTGATACCTTGCCAGTATAAGCATGTCAGCGTATAAAAGCTTCATGCCAAACATACCATTATCTGAAGCACCTGCAAACTTCAAGAACGAAAGCCAGCAATCGGAGCGGGATTGCACTACTCAGTATCGTCGTCGCAATCTCGTTTATTTGCGTCTTACTTAGCTGTTTTGCCAGGAACACCACAACAAATGAAGCGTCAGCTACAGTTAGTGTATGCATGGGTTGGCATTTCCATCCAATAGACTCACCGTTCCAGTGCCACAAGCATGGATATCTTCCTAGGGCTGTAATACTCGTAATTAGTGATAATATGTGATGACTCGGGTCCGCGGAACAAACGCGTCAGCACTTGAAATGATAAACAAAAAGGGGTCGTCCTCACGCGTATTATACTGTAAAGTTGAGTCTACTTCTCAGAAGCCGCAAAAAGAAAAAGGGGGGTTGGGGCTGGGGGTCGTGATTTGTCAGCATCTCATGATCTGATTTTGAGCAGAAATAAAGCCCCCGCCCGGACGATCGTCGTAGCTTAGCCCTCACTTGATCCTTTCCCCAGCGAACAATCGCGCTTTGCCTGAAGTTAAGCAAACACCACTATTTTTTACTCCCTTTCACGGTATCACTTGCGTAATGACCTTTACGGAGTAGATATGTCTGGTACAGCAAGCGGGTCCAATCTGCAGACAGGCGCGTCGCCGCCTGTTACTTCTCCCCCGGCCGAGCTCGTTCCCGCCGAACAGGTGGAGGTGAGGGTCAAAAATGCCTCCGCTTGTCTAAAAACTGCAGCTAAAATTACACCAGCTTGACACTCAAGATGACGCCGATTCAACTCTCGGCTCTGACGTGTGAGTGGACAGCTTAGACAAATGCGACACAATTTGTTGATTCAGTGCCCTAGAGAAAGCTCTACTGCTTCTGTCTCCGCCAGCATTCTGGAGTATCGGAGTATTCAGGGTCGCTCATATCACAGTGATAAGTTTACCCATGATTATGCTTTCCCCAATGATGAACGACAGCTAGAATCTGTCGATATCTCGTGCGATATGTGATTCAGGAACGCAGTCACATCACGCTGACCTTGTACCTAGTCACCACTATCTTACCCTTCTCTTGGATGGTCAACTATTTCTTGCACCGATTAAGGATGATGTTAATGTGCGAACCTACTGTGAATTTTTAGCGAGCATGAAGACTTTGATTTGCTGATTATTATAATGGCCCAGAATGTTCTTGACGTGGGCACCGGAAGTGGTATGTTTTGCCTTCCCTGATGCAGTCAATGCTGATTCTGTTACAAGGCATTTGGGCAATGTATGACTACCATGCCATTTAATATAATTAGCTAGCTTTTGCTTATACGTTCTAGTGACTTCGGCGACCAATACCCAAGTGCCAATATCACAGGCACTGACCTCTCACCTTGTCAGCCGGAATGGGTTCCTCCAAATGTACGCTTTGAAGTGGATGATGCTACTCAAACCTGGACCTGGGAGGATAACCGCTTTGACTTTATTCACATCCGCTACCTCTTCGGCGCCATCCCGGACTGGTACGGCCTCTTTGATCAGGCCTACCGCTGCTGCGCCCCAGGAGGTTGGGTACAGTCGGCTGAGGCTGACGTCCATATTTGCAGCGATGATGGTACTACCGAACTGGAGCCTATCCTGAAAATCTGCGATAAGATGTATGAAGAGGCGGGCAGTGTCCTAGGTCGCCCTTTCTTTGTGAGCGACTTGCAGTTGGAGGGGCTGGACAAGGCCGGTTTTGTCGACCTCAAAACCATTGATTACAAGGTAAGGGCTGCATGACGTGCATACATACTACTGTAAACATACTTTTGACTTGTCGATTTTAGGTACCCATCGGTAGCTGGCCGAAAGATCCAGTAATGTCTCAAATCGGCCGGTTTGTCCAGCTAACATTGGAGAATGATATTGAGGGTAAGTAACGTCGCAGTCTAAATTAACATTTAAGATCCTGATATATGGCTCAGGATACTCCCTCTTGCTGTGGAACAAGGTCCTCAATTGGCCCAGAGACGAATACCAGGTATTCCTGATGCAAACTCGCAAGGCAATCCGTAACCGTAACGTCCACAGCTACTTCAAGGTACGGTATGTCTACGGTCGTAAGCCCGAGTAGGTTGGGTGGAAGAACCCTGGCATTCTAAAGTCAACTTTTGAGAGACCAGGATTTGACATCAAAGAACAATATAATTAGTAATCTCGAGGAGCTATACGGTACACTTACAGTAGAACATCGAATATCTCTACTAACGTAGCAACTGCTTTGCTTTGTTGACCAAGCGCTCTAGTGAATCCATGATGTAACCAAGAATGGAATCGCCAGTTTGGCCTTTGATTTACCTTGTCGCTGCCACCTACACTGGTTAGAATCTCAATCAACTGCGCTACTTGACTGAGGAAATGCCCTGCCATAAAACATTAACGTTCCCATATATGGTAACTATATATATAGAGTAACTATAACTATATAGTGTGGAAATCAGGGTCGGGTTTCACTAGACATTGAGGCGACTACAAGATCGAAATCGGGATCATTGACGATACCACCATTCTCTGGCTCGGAGATGTTGCATTCAGCCGGTGGTTCTATCATGCAGACGGATAATAAAGCTGACGTGATCCGTCAATATATAACCCCCCGTGAACAGCCGGTGACATCAATCGAGCGCAAGCTAGACGCAGGGACTTATTACCCCATACGAGTCGGATGGTGTCAGACGTACATGTCTTATTGGAGAATACTATTGTACGTCTTGGGAGGGGTGATTTTATTCTCACTGAACAAGAGACTGTTCCTCTTTTTTAGAGAGGGAATCATCCAAGCCTTATATACACGATGTTCTCAAAGTCCTAGAAGGTTCTACATTAAGCCAAGATCATTTAGACATCGCGTTGTCTGACAGAACCTATCAGTGATGTGAACACAGTCCCTACTCTTCTATTATTAACTGTCGCGTACCCTACATTAACAATGGCGAAATGAACTGTAATAAAGTTCCCTTTTCTAGTTTTCAATTATTCCAACTGTCGATAGGGTTGCCGATGATTTATTTTGCACTTTAGGCTACTAAGATCTGTCTATTGTGATAGATGGCCGCCTACCTGTCAGGTATATTGCCAACCGCAAAGATTTGCAGCACAGTAGCTGTGTCCTTAGGTATTGAACTATAGCTTGCCAAACCTAAGAGCGTTTCTGTGGGAGGAGGCTTTGCCGATATGTGTAGGCTTGCTGGCATAATTCTAGATATAGCCCATTGAGCTTACTTCTCAGATCACTGATGAAAGAACATCTACTCATATAGTTGGATATTTTATATCGGATCCTATATCGGATCCAGGCAAGGTTGATAGTAGCATTTTATCTGTTGTTTTTCCGCAGGGCCACTGGGTTATTATGAGCTAGGTTGCTCCTTCTGATTCCGTGGCCTCTATCTTGAGCGACGCAGAGGGTGTTGTCGGTCTCATAGCTACACGCCTAGGGTAGTCCAAGGACAAAATCACCGCGTATACCGCTCACATACGCAAGGATTTCCATGGCGGTAGAATACACGCCTACTACCTCGCTAATGTAGCTTAGGCTCAGAAGCCTAAGATCTAAGCTCACTATCTTGGGTGTCCCGTTTCCTGATGTGCGGAGTTTTGTTGCGTCTCAGACCCGTTGAGCGCATTTCTCTGCGGCTCTGATAGAGTATCGGTAGCAGTTGCAGCGTCGCTTTGCTGATACACGGCTAATTTCCAAACTGAATTTAGACTAACTATGTGTATCTTATCGACATTCATCTTCTTGGATCGGAAGCTTTTGCAGCATTTGAAGCACATAGGACTACGCTCATTTTCATCCTAGAATCACCCAGTATCAAGAAAGTCTTCTTTGATGTGCGGAATGATTCCGATGCGTTGTGTGCACACCTCAACATCCGTCTTGATGGCATTGAGGATGTTCAGCTGATGGAGAACGCCGCGTGTGGCATTGGCAGTCGTCGCTTCCTCAATGGGCTGGAACGCTATATGTTGTTTTCACGCAGGGATGCTGGGTGAGTGTGTACTGAATTGCTTGTTATTCTTCTTCATCTGTCGGGATCAAATTGATCCCTTTATCTTCAACAGATTCAAAGTCCTACGTTTTAACTTTCTATCTAGGACTTTTTAGTCTCAACCTTAATTCTAAATTTGAGTGAACCCCATTTTTCCAACACTTCTTAGTCTCAACCCTTTTCTAAAGGGAAATCTATACTTCCAACGTACCTTCAGCATATAGAGATCGGCTGGACCCCTAGATGGGACGATAATGCAAGCTCTAGAGAGTTGTCTTTCGTTGTGTGGGCAGATCACTATTACAGTGGCATGGATCAGTTCAAACGAAAAACTCGGGTCCGCCCCCCGCGACTTGGCAAATGATCGAGGCCGCCGGCCTTAGTGACTTCAAAAAGAAGTCACAAACTCATACGTCAACCCCTGGTTTCCCTGCGGTGGGTTAGTGAGTTGGCCAGATAGTCCAATTAAGGTCTGTCGCGTAGTTTTGAAGCACTGGATCTCATGCCTCTATGCGATAAGAACAACATAATTCAAGCTGCTGGCCATGAGCTCTTTGAAAGCGTCAAGAAGGAAATTTGCATCCTCCGATATCATACATATTGCGATATGGAAGGCTACCCAGTCCGTGATACCTCATGGCCTAGTCCTGATCGACGAGACTCTAAGGCCTCGAGATTCGCGTGCGATTGACTCTCTAAAGGGTCGTTGTCAGCCCGGCGTCCAACGCGGCGAGAGCAAGGCCGACGACGTCAAACGATTAGGGCGGCAAGGCAGCAAAGAGCATTGTGCGGATTGCCAGGAAAGCTTTCCATATCTCTAAAGTCTTACGTTTAAAACTTTCATCTAGGACTTCTCAGCCTCAACCCTAACCCAATAGTTGAGGGCAACTCATTTTTTCCAACAATTACCATCTTGTCTTTAATTAGATCGCCGAAGAGTCTTTGCTAGGTTTTTCACGCTTCTGACTGTAGACGGATGTTCCTTTCCAAGCACCTTCTCCTTCAGCCTAAGTGTCTGTCGAAGCATCTTCGCCGCTTCTTCATACTCTCCCATGTCATCAAGCACATTAGCCAGGTTGTTCATGCTGCCAAGTGTATCCGGATGTTCCTTGCCAAGCACCTTCTCCTTCAGCTCCAGCGTTTGTTCATGCATCTTCGCTGCTTCTTCGTACTTGCCCTGATGTCGAAGAGCTTCTGCCAGGTTATTCATGCTGGCAAGTGTATCCGGATGCTCCTTGCCAAACACCTTCTCCTTCATCTCCAGCGTCTGCCGATGTATCTTCGCCGCTTCTTCGTATTCTCCCATGTCATCAAGCACATTTGCCAGGTTGTTCATGCTGCCAAGTGTATCCGGATGTTCCTTGCCAAGCACCTTCTCCTTCAGCTCCAGCGTCTTCCCATGCATCTTCGCCGCTGCTTCGTACTCTCCCATGTCATCAAGCACAAGTCCCAGATTGTTCATGCTGTCAAGTGTATCTGGATGCTCCTTGCCAAGCACCTTCTCCTTCAGCCTAAGTGTCTGTCGAAGCATCTTCGCCGCTTCTTCATACTCTCCCATGTCATCAAGCACATTAGCCAGGTTGTTCATGCTGCCAAGTGTATCCGGATGTTCCTTGCCAAGCACCTTCTCCTTCAGCTCCAGCGTTTGTTCATGCATCTTCGCTGCTTCTTCGTACTTGCCCTGATGTCGAAGAGCTTCTGCCAGGTTATTCATGCTGGCAAGTGTATCCGGATGCTCCTTGCCAAACACCTTCTCCTTCATCTCCAGCGTCTGCCGATGTATCTTCGCCGCTTCTTCATACTCTCCCATGTCATCAAGCACATTAGCCAGGTTGTTCATGCTGCTAAGTGTATCCGGATGCTCCTTACCAAGCACCTTCTCCCTCAACGCCAGAGTCTGCCGGTACATCTTCGCCGCTTCCCCGTATTTACCTTGAATAGACATACATTCCGCAACATTAAAAAGAAGCACCCACACCACCTCTTTATCCTCACACTCCTCATCCCTCTCCAACACACTCTGCGCATGCGCCAAGTACTTCATCCATATTCCTCGGTTCTCGTGCTTCGGAAACGGAAATACCTCCTTCATTCTCCGCAATACATCCATATACGTCTGTCGTGCTTGTCTCTCGTTGGTGAGCCAGTTCAACATTGACAGTCGCACTAGTCGATGTATATTCACTGAATCTCCTTCTTCTCGCCTCGTGATGAACCCATATGCCTCCAGCGTCCCAACTGCTTCATCTGCCTCTAGCTCATCGCCTGCTGGCGGTAACAAAGATGTCGGGATATCCCTCTGCGCTAGGAAGCATATGAAACGTAGGTACTCTCCAGCTCGCGGATAGTCCCTGGAGATGTGCTGGAACGAGATGAGCCATGTCGTTGCCACCGGATTCTTGATCGTATCATAGCGGCCACGGTCTTCGAATTCTTGACTTAGCAGCTTCACCACCGTTGCATCACTCGATCGGCAATGCCCCCAGTATCTCGTCGTCGTCATCCCTGTTCGATGCATATAAGCTGATGCCTGCCTGATCGCCAGTGGAAGATCATCCAAGAAGTCAAGCAGGGCCTCGGTGCTTGCTTTATCTCGCATCTGACCTTCCGTCAATTGACCTCGCATCATTTTCGTCGATTCTTCCCGACTCATCTTGTCCGTCCTAATAATGCCCTTCGGATCTTGCACGTCGAACCGCCCCGTGACCTCACGCGTTCGTGTTGTGAGAAGGATAGAGCCCTTCACATTGGACGGAAAATACTCGGAGAGACCTCTTGGCCCAAACATTAGCTCCAGATCATCAGCGTTGTCGATAATCAGGAGCCACTGGCCAGCCTCTTCATGACTCAGGGCAGCTCGGACAAGGGTCTTGACATCGGCCTTGTCCTCGTCAATCCCCGCCACTCCCAAAAGCTTCCCTATCTCGCGGTAGGCATTCTCAAATGTCGTTGCGTTGACAGCCGGCACCCAGAAGATGGAACACAAAGGGTACGCATGACGAAGGCGGAAGGCGGCCTAACCCAGCTGCGAGGCGAATCGAACGTCAGATTCATTTGCAACCCCATACAAATGAAAAGTGCGCTAAT
>WOFQ01000182.1:5000-12482 GCA_012184525.1 Xenoacremonium recifei | reverse complement strand
GAACTAATCCATTGACACAAACAGTTCATGGGAAAAAGGTGAGTTATTTGGGACCGGGAGGATTGACAGGGCGAACTGCGAATTTTCGGATACGAGATATCCATCCTAGTCACTATGGACGCATTTGTCCAATTGACACGTCTGAAGGAATCAACGTTGGGCTTATTGGATCCTTAGCAATTCATGCGAAAATTGGTCATTGGGGCTCTCTAGAAAGCCCATTTTATGAAATCTTTGAAGAATCAAAATCAAAAAAAAACCGGATGTTTTATTTATCACCAAATAGGGATGAATACTATATGATCGCAGCAGGAAATTCTTTGGCACTGAGTCGAGGTATTCAGGAAGAACAGGTTGTTCCAGCTCGATATCGTCAAGAATTCCTGACTATTGCATGGGAACAGGTTCATCTTCGCAGTATTTTTCCCTTCCAATATTTTTCTATTGGAGCTTCCCTTATTCCTTTTATCGAGCATAATGACGCGAATCGAGCTTTAATGAGTTCTAATATGCAACGTCAAGCAGTTCCGCTTTCTCAGTCCGAGAAATGCATTGTTGGAACTGGAGCGGAACGACAGGTGGCTCTAGATTCAGGAGTTTCTGTTATAGCCGAACATGAGGGAAGGATCATTTATAACGAGACTGACAAAATTTTTTTATTAGGCAATGGGGATATTTTCAATATTCCATTAGTTGTGTATCAACGTTCTAACAAAAATACTTGTATGCATCAAAAAGGTCGGGTTCAGCGGGATAAGTGCATTAAAAAGGGACAAATTTTAGGAGATGGTGCCGCTACAGTTGGTGGCGAACTCACTTTGGGTAAAAACGTATTAGTAGCTTATATGCCGTGGGAGGGTTACAATTCTGAAGATGCGGTACTCATTAGCGAGCGTCTGGTATATGGAGATATTTATACTTCTTTTCACATACGGAAATATGAAATTCAGGCTCATGTGACAAGTCAAGGTTCCGAAAGGATCACTAACGAAATACCGCATCTAGAAGCCCATTTACTCCGAAATTTAGACAAAAATGGAATTGTGGCACTGGGATCGTGGGTAGAAACGGGCGATATTTTAGTAGGTAAATTAACGCCTCAGATGGCAAAAGAGTCATCGTATGCCCCTGAAGATAGGTTATTACGAGCCATACTTGGCATTCAGGTGTCGAGTTCAAAGGAAACTTGTCTAAAACTCCCTACAGGTGGTAGGGGCCGAGTTATTGATGTTAGATGGGTCCAGAAAAAAAGGGGTTCGGATTCTAATCCAGAAACAATTCGTGTATATATTTTACAGAAACGTGAAATTAAAGTAGGCGATAAAGTAGCTGGAAGACATGGAAATAAAGGTATCGTTTCCAAAATTTTGCCTAGACAAGATATGCCTTATTTGCAAGATGGAAGAACTGTTGATTTGGTCTTCAACCCATTAGGAGTACCTTCACGAATGAATGTAGGACAGATATTTGAATGTTCGCTGGGGTTAGCGGGAGATCTGCTAGATAGACATTATCGAATAGCGCCTTTTGATGAGAGATATGAACAAGAGGCTTCGAGAAAATTAGTGTTTTCTGAATTATATGAAGCCAGCAAGCAAACAGCTAATCCATGGGTCTTTGAACCTGAGTATCCCGGAAAAAGCAGAATATTTGATGGAAGAACAGGAAATCCTTTTGAACAGCCTGTTATAATAGGAAAGCCTTATATCTTGAAATTAATTCATCAGGTTGATGATAAAATACATGGACGCTCCAGTGGGCATTATGCACTTGTTACACAACAACCCCTTAGAGGAAGGGCCAAGCAAGGAGGACAACGTATAGGAGAAATGGAGGTTTGGGCTCTAGAGGGATTTGGTGTTTCTCATATTCTACAAGAGATGCTTACTTATAAATCTGATCATATTAAAGCTCGTCAAGAAGTACTTGGTACTACGATCGTTGGAGGAACAATACCTAAACCCGAGGATGCTCCAGAATCTTTTCGATTGCTCGTTCGAGAACTACGATCTTTAGCTTTGGAACTGAATCATTTCTTTGTGTCTGAGAAGAACTTCCAGATTAATAGGAAGGAAGCTTAATCGAAATTAATCATAATTTTTCTTCTATGATCGATCGGTATAAACATCAACAACTACGAATTGGATCAGTTTCTCCTCAACAAATAAGTGCTTGGGCCAATAAAATCCTACCTAACGGAGAGCTTGTTGGAGAGGTGACAAAACCCTATACTTTTCATTACAAGACCAATAAACCTGAAAAAGAGGGATTATTCTGTGAAAGGATTTTTGGTCCTATAAAAAGTGGAATTTGTGCTTGTGGAAATTATCGAGGAATCGGAGATGAAAAAGAAGACCTAAATTTTTGTGAACAATGCGGAGTCGAATTTGTTAATTCTCGGATACGCAGATATCAAATGGGCTACATCAAATTGGCATGCCCAGTAACCCATGTGTGGTATTTGAAACGTCTTCCTAGTTTTATCGCCAATCTTTTAGATAAATCTATTAAAGAATTGGAGGGCCTAGTATACTGCGATGTGTGATTTGATCGAAATTTTGATTTTACAGATTTGAAATGAAAAACTGTCATCCCATTTAATCGATAATCAAATTAGGATGCCCTGGATCTGACATGTCTCTTGGGAGGAGTAAGATGGAGCTCAGAATTCTGGGTGTATTCAATACTACCCAATAAAAAGTAAAAAGGGAATTGGTCTATGGTCGAGTCAGTCCCAAATAAATAGGAATTTCTAGTTGTACCTCGTGAAAACCTACTTCTTTCATTTCTGAAATTAAGCATTGCCCCCTCTTTTTTTTAGAAAGAAATTATGTTTAAGTAAACAAATAGGTCATGGTTGCAGAAGTCTATACATCGCATATAGGCTTTAAGAACATCGGATAGATACTTTAATTTGAAAGTTTGAAGAAGGACACGTGGCATAACCGTCGAGGTGAAGTAGAGACCTAAAAGATCGAATGGAATAATACATAGACAAGTCAATCCCTCAAGAATTCCAAGGTACTTGGAATTAGTCCTTCGAAGGGAAGGAGACTACTCAAGAATTTCAATTTCATTTATCTCGTAATTTTGATAATTGACTAAATATAAACGAAAGAATTAAGAAAAGAAAAAAGAATGAATAAATGAAATCTTACTTGGTCTTTATTGAGAACTTGAGTAAAGGGTAGGTCTTGTTTTGGAGGGACTTTTAGCAAATAAATTTGAAAGTGGTAACCCTGTTCGTTATCTTTATTTGGTGTAACTACTTGAGCCGGATGAAAGGAAACTTTCACGTCCGATTTTGAAGGGAGGAGATCTTATAGGATCCTATCCTAATTTTTCTTTTGCTAGGCCCATAGCAAAAAAACCTACTTTCTTACGATTACGGGGTTCATTCGAATATGAAATCCAATCCTGGAAATACAGCATCCCGCTTTTTTTTACTACCCAAGGTTTCGATACATTTCGAAATCGAGAAATTTCTACTGGAGCAGGTGTTATCCGAGAACAATTAGCCGATCGGGATTTGCGAACTATTATAGAGTATTCGTTGGTCGAATGGAACGAATTAGGGGAAGAAAGACCCATAGATAATGAATGGGAAGATCGAAAGGTTGTTCGAAGAAAGGATTTTTTGGTTAGACGTATAGAATTAGCTAAACATTTTCTTCGAACAAATATAGAACCAGAATGGATGGTTTTATGTCTATTACCGGTTCTTCCCCCCGAGTTGAGACCGATCATTCAGATAGATGGGGGTAAATTAATGAGCTCGGATCTTAATGAGCTCTATAGAAGAGTTATCTATCGAAACAATACTCTTGCCGATCTATTAACAACAAGTCGATCTACGCCAGGGGAATTAGTAATGTGTCAAGAGAAATTGGTACAAGAAGCTGTGGATACACTTCTTGATAATGGCATCCGCGGCCAACCAATGAGGGATGGTCATAATAAGGTTTACAAGTCGTTTTCAGATGTAATTGAAGGAAAAGAAGGAAGATTTCGTGAGACTCTGCTTGGCAAACGGGTTGATTATTCGGGACGTTCTGTCATTGTCGTAGGCCCCTCACTGTCATTACATCGATGTGGGTTGCCCCGTGAAATAGCAATAGAGCTTTTTCAAACATTTGTAATTCGTGGTCTAATTAGACAACATCTTGCTTCGAACATAGGAGTTGCTAAGAGTAAAATTAGGGAAAAAGAACCGATTGTATGGGAAATACTTCAGGAAGTTATGCAGGGGCATCCTGTATTGCTGAATAGAGCCCCTACTCTGCATAGATTAGGCGTCCAGGCATTCCAACCAATTTTAGTGGAAGGACGTGCTCTTTGTTTACACCCATTAGTTTGTAAGGGATTCAATGCAGACTTTGATGGGGATCAAATGGCGGTTCATGTGCCTTTGTCATTAGAGGCTCAAGCGGAGGCTCGTTTACTTATGTTTTCTCATACGAATCTCCTGTCTCCGGCTATCGTCGATCCCATTGCCTTACCGACCCAAGATATGCTTATTGGGCTCTATGTATTAACGAATGGGGATCGACGAGGTATTTGTGCAAATAGGTATAATCCATGCAATCGTAGAAATTTTCAAAATGAAAGAATTCCCTATAATAACTATAGGGATACGAAAAAAAAATTGCTTTTTTTTTGTAATTCCTATCATGTAATTGGGGCTTATCGGCAGAAAAGAGTCGATTTAGATAGTCCTTTGTGGCTCCGATGGCAATTAGATCAACGCATTATTGCTTCAAGAGAAGCTCCGATCGAAGTTCACTATGAATCTTTAGGTACCTATCATGAGATTTATGGACACTATCTAATAGTACGAAGTATCAAAAGAGAAATTCTTTGTATATACCTTCGGACCACCGTTGGTCATATTTATCTTTATCGAGAAATCGAAGAGGCTATACAAGGGTTTTGTCGGGCCTTCTCGTATGGTATCTAAGCTAAGTAATTCTATGGCCGGCACCGGATTAAATTCGTAAAATTGAGCCTCTTCGGTTCAACTAGAGCCCAGTTCCTTAGTTTCTACGCAAATCAAGATCGAGAAAAGGGAGCTTTCCAATCATTGAATCAAATCCATTGTCGAACCCTACCCAGCGGAATATGGAGGTACTTATGGCCGAAGGGGCCAATCTGGTCTATCACAATAAAGCGATAGATGGAACTGTCATTAAACGGCTTATTAGCAGATTAATAGATCACTTCGGAATGGCGTATACATCACACATCTTGGATCAAGTAAAGACTCTGGGTTTCCACCAAGCCACCGCTACATCCATTTCATTAGGAATTGATGATCTTTTAACAATACCTTCTAAAGGATGGCTAGTCCAAGACGCTGAACAACAAAGTTTTCTTTTGGAAAAACAGCATCATTATGGGAATGTACACGCGGTAGAAAAATTACGTCAATCCATTGAGATATGGTATGCTACAAGCGAATATTTGCGCCAAGAAATGAATCCTAATTTTAGAATGACTGAACCTGGTAATCCAGTCCATATAATGTCTTTTTCGGGAGCTAGAGGAAATGCATCTCAAGTACACCAATTAGTAGGTATGAGAGGATTAATGTCGGATCCACAAGGACAAATGATTGATTTACCCATTCAAAGCAATTTACGCGAAGGACTTTCTTTAACAGAATATATAATTTCTTGCTATGGAGCCCGCAAAGGAGTTGTGGATACTGCTGTACGAACATCGGATGCTGGATATCTTACGCGCAGACTTGTTGAAGTAGTTCAACACATTGTTGTACGTAGAACAGATTGTGGCACCAGCCGAGGGATCTCTGTGAGTCTTCAAAATGAAATAATGTCGGAAAGACTTTTTATACAAACATTAATTGGTCGTGTATTAGCAGACGATATCTATACGGGTTCCCGATGCATTGCCGTTAGAAATCAAGATATTGGGGTTTGGCTTGTCAATCGCTTTATAGCCTTTCGAACGCAATTCATATCCCTTCGAACCCCCTTTACTTGTAGGAGTACGTCTTGGATCTGTCGCTTATGTTATGGCCGAAGTCCTACTCATGGCGATCTGGTTGAATTAGGAGAAGCTGTAGGTATTATTGCGGGTCAATCTATTGGAGAGCCGGGTACTCAACTAACATTACGAACTTTTCATACCGGCGGAGTATTCACAGGGGGTACTGCAGAACATGTACGAGCCACTTCTAATGGGAAAATCAAATTTAATGAGGATTTGGTTCATCCCACACGTACACGCCATGGGCATCCTGCTTTTCTATGTTATATGGACTTGTATGTAACTATTGAAAGTGAAGATATTCTATATAACGTGACTATTCCACAAAAAAGTTTTATTTTAGTTCAAAATGATCAATATGTAGAATCAGAACAAGTGATTGCCGAGATTCGCGCGGGAACATACACTTTGAATTTTAAAGAAAGGGTCCGAAAGCATATCTATTCCGACTCCGAAGGAGAAATTCACTGGAGTACTGATGTGTACCATACACCTGAATTTTCATATAGTAATGTCCACCTCTTACCAAGAACAAGCCATTTATGGATATTAAAAGGAAGTTCGTGCAGATACCGTGTAGTCTCTTTTTCAATACATAAGGATCAAGATCAAGTTCATTCTCTTTCTGTTTCTGGCGAAGGAAGATATAGTTCGAGCTTTTCAGGAAATAATGAGCAAGTTAGATACAGATTCTTTAGTTCGGATCTTTCTGGTCAAAATCAACGTAAGATTACTGACTATTCTGAGCATAATCGAATCATATGTACTGGTCATTGTAATCTCATATATCCCCCAATTCTCCCTGAGAGTTATCATTTATTGGCAAAGAGGCGAAGAAATGGATTCATCATTCCATTCCAATCGATTCCAGAACGGGAGAAAGAACTAATGTCCCCTGCCGATATCTCGATTGAAATACCCATAAATGGTATTTTACGCCGAAAAAGTCTTTTTGCTTATTTCGATGATCTTCAATACAGAAGAAACAATTCAGGAATTACTAAATATGGATATGGGACTATAGGAGTGCATTCAATCCTAAAAAAAGAGGATTTGATTGAATATCGAGGAGTCAAAGAATTTAAGCCAAAATACAAAATGAAAATAGATAGATTTTTTTTCAGTCCCGAGGAAGTACACATTTTACCTGAATCTTCTTCCATAATGGTACGGAACAATAGTATCATTAGAGTGGATACACGAATTGCTTTAAATACAAGAAGCCGAGTAGGCGGCTTGGTCCGAGTGGAGAAAAAAAAAAAAGAGATTGAACTTAAAATCTTTTCTGGAGATATCCATTTTCCTGGAGAGACCGATAAGATCTCCCGACACAGCGGGATCTTGATACCACCAGGAACGGTAAAAAAAAATTCTAAGGAATCCAAAAAGTTGAAAAATTGGATCTATGTCCAACGGATTACACCTACTAAGAAAAATTTTTTTATTTTGGTTCGACCCGTAATCATATATGAA
>WOFQ01000181.1:0-13218 GCA_012184525.1 Xenoacremonium recifei | reverse complement strand
CCTAGCAGCTGTTGTGTGCCGTTGTGGCCTGCAAAGATGATCCTGCTAACGTGGTGCTAACAGCCCCACGTAGAGAAAAAATTTTACAGGAGAGAGTTGCAAGTCGTGCCATTTCGAATTTGAGTTTCCAGCTCTAGGGTAAGGCCATGCCCTGAAGTCGCTTCTCTGTATGGGCGTCTTTGTCTGACACTACAAGCCGGCATACCCTTTATCTTTTGGAGGATCAATGGAGGTTAATGTCTTTGCTAAATTCTCCTATAAATCAGTTCTTTGTTCATGAAACGCCTTCCATGCTCCCTGCGACAGCTGAGCATCAAAGAACCATTTCTTAGCACAGCCTCCCTGAACACCGTCTCGTTCAAAGGGCCTGCGTA
Organism: Xenoacremonium recifei; assembly: GCA_012184525.1. NCBI lineage: Eukaryota > Fungi > Ascomycota > Sordariomycetes > Hypocreales > Nectriaceae > Xenoacremonium > Xenoacremonium recifei. Next base: position 12,844 of record WOFQ01000181.1, on the reverse strand, counting down.
GTGTACCCGCAGCTGATTCTCACTGAACTCCGCCATCGCCACTTGCTTCAGCACTTGAACCAATGCGTTCTCGACTCAGTGTAGGAGATTTTACTGAACAGTAAACTGACGGATTGAAAAAGACAGAGAAGAAAACCATCATCTTCAAAGTCACGCCTTTTTTTATTTTATTTTATTTTTCTTTCTTTTTTTTTTAATTTCTTTTATCTAGCTGGCTTATGGCTTGATTTGTCAATTTTCTTCTTTAGTCAAAATACTGGGCTTGGATCGTATCCTGGAATGAAGACCATGGCTCGCACGCATATGGCATGCCACCAGCCGTTGTCGAAACGGACCAATCATTACGCGAGATATGCGAAGCGCGTCAGCCTCTGCCGTGCTCCTTCGTGGATACCTTATCCTGACTCTGCCACACCACAGCCCAGTCGAGCATCCACTGTATTAGTAGCCGTTAACAGAACCCCTCCTCTCCACACTCGCGTCTCGGGGGCTACTGATCCGCAAGCTTAATCGCTCTCGAAACCGCTTCACTAACTATTAGAACATCACCTCTTCGTCATAGTCGAGTCGGGGAGACCCGTCACAGTGTGGTCAATGTCTTTGCTCACCGTCTCCTGTCGATCAATTTCTTGCTCATGAAACATGCATTAACGACTGATAATTTCCATGCTCCCGGCGGCGGCTATGGCTGTTATCAAAGAACAAGTGTTCATTTGGCACAGCCTCCTTGAACCCCGTCTTGTCGATAGGCCAGCCCAGCGTAGGCCACCCGCCTGGCGCGATCGCCCCTGTACACATCAAACTGGGCCAGCCTGTCAATTCTTCCCTCCTCGCCAGCTTTGCTTTGCATTTTCCATTGCAACACAGCCGAGCACTGCGATTTACCTGGCGTAGCTGCACCTGCACCTCCAATTACCCAGCAATCCGAGTGGCCTTACAAGCTGCGCCTAGCTACAGGGATTCTTTTCAGCTGCTGAGGCCTCCCCTCCCTGCCACGAAAGTCCTCGCACGCGAAATCCCGCAATGATGCTCTCCAGCGACGACAATCCATCTTCGTCCCTGACTCAAGGCGGGGGGTGAAGCCATCCCGCTGATATCACCATATCGCACAACAAGGTCAACGTGGCCTCGCTGCGAAGATGGGGCCTGGTCTCTTCGAGCGAGGGAAGGCCAAGGCGAATGCCTGGAGGTTGTCGCGGGCCACTCCCCGTAAATCGAGCTCGACCTCTTCGCCATCAACACCATCGCTAAACCCATCTCGGCCTGCTTCCCAACCGACCCAAACGACATCTCAGCTAACGCCTTCACTGCCTGCCTCGACGCATTCCGACACCTCGCCGCTGCCGAGTCTACAGGAGCGACTTTGGAACTAGGCCTATGACGGGCTCAAAGCGAGTGAGCCTAAGCTGGTCGAGGCGTACGAGAAGATCCTATCAACTCGACTGAACCAAAACGACCTGAGCACTGTTACTTGCGAATCGACAGAAAACCAGATTGGAGGAACTCCGGCAACACGATGCGACCAAATGCTACATTTGGTTCAGGCTGGACTCGCCCGGACGCAGAAAGCAGCATCCATCAAGCGAGGTATTGATGGAGGTTTGCAAGCGGTGCAAACGGTTGTCGCCTGGCCCCGGCAGCACATTTAACCGACAGATAAGGCAACGTATGCCTTGAATGCCTCAGGCATTACCTGCTAAAAGCTTCGCGGTTGTGCACGCGCGACCTTTACGCGTTGACACCACAAACCGCGTTGGCTACCCGATTGTCGGAGGCGTACAGTATCTCAGCCTTCTCCCTCCAGTTCTTCTTTCAACATGGAGACATCTAACAAGGTCTTCAAACTAGAGGCAACTGGTAATGCAAGAGTGCAGGTGGGAAACAATCCAACATATATAACGACGTCGCAACTTATCATTGAGACTCGGGCACCGGGTAAGCATAATACACTATGGACTTTAGCACGATTGACGACCATATTAATACATTTCAGAACCAGAGCAATATAGCGATAGGCAGGTTTTTAACACGAAAGCTGGATCGCGTCGGTCGGACATTGTTACTACGAAGAACTCATGGAGCGGAAGAAGTGGAAACTATCGTGGAGTACCACATGGGTTGAACTCCAGACGAATGCTTCCAGAGCACCGATATTTTGTTAGATGCTTCCGTTGCAACAGCCCAGGTCATTTGGCACCGGATTGCAACCGGACGCCATGTTCTTTCTGTTCACGATATGGTCATCACAAGAACTGCTGTTGGGAATTTGAGGATCATATAGATTATTGCCTGGAAAATGGGCTCTGTTTCGAGTGCGAGTCAGATGATCACCGGGCTGCTTTTTGTGATCAGCGGACTGACGTTGCCTGACCTTGATGTATAGAGTTATCATATAGTGCAATCTAACTCTTGTACCTGGACTCTTTATCTACTTTGTGACACTATCGCCGAAACAGTAGCCCATCATCAGATTCTCGTATAAGTGATAAACCCAGTGCGCACCGTGACAGCACGGGTTTAATCGCGAATACAGCCCGGAGACGCACGGAGGGGTACATAAAAATAAAACAAGACTGCACACCTCTCGGAGTCCTATCGCGATATTTATCACTGCGTGATAGCTCTTGCCAACGGGTAGGGCGGCTCTGGAATTTGTTGAGATTACGGAGTAGGAGATGAACGAAGGCGTCGCTCTAGCCGTTGCAAGGCAGACTGTCAGCCAAACCAACCTCGAACGTGATACCCGTTTGCAGTGGGATCAAGCTGACTTCGCCAGCCACGGCGCATAAGCAGTCATGGCTGTCACATTTCCCAAAGCCCGAAATGTGCCTTACAGATACCCGACAGCTGAGCGATAATACAGATATTTTAGGGGCTCAGACAGTCCTCCACACGAGAGCGTGACCGATGAAATGTGCTTGATCACAAGTGGCTCATCATTCCCTTCTGACGAGCCAACAAGGCGGCCCCAAACTGGCATGCACTGCCGCCACCAGCCTTCGCAAAAGGCAGCAAGTCAAATGCACAGCTTTGTGGCTATACAAAGGCTTTGAAGTCAGCCCTGGACTAAGACCTGCATAGATGCCTTGCTCACCGGATTCCTCAAGTCGCTCGCAATTGATATAGTGGCGAAAGTCAATTGCTTTAGATCCCAGTATCTTCTAATTCTTGGGTATTCTATTAACTTGACGTACCCTGACGTGTCGCTGCTCTTCTATCCTCCAAGAATGGCAGAATCCTTTGGCATCGCGACCGGTGTCATTAGTCTCACGGGTCTATTCCAGCAATGCGTGGAATGCTTCGAGTATATCCAACTTGGCTGGCATTTCGCGCAAGATTTTGGACGGTGTCGCCTCAAGCTCGATATCACGAAGCGGCGATTGGACAGATGGGGAGAAGCTATGGGCATGCACGAGTGCTCTCGGTTCACCGCCACTGAGCCAGAGGAGGCTCAGGAAATACTTGCTGAGATTGAAAATCTTTTCGAGACTATCCAAAGATCCTCCGAGCGCTACGAGCGCAAGGCACCGAAGGAAGACCTCGAATGCCTCAGCGACGAGAACCTCCAGCCTGTGTTCCGAAGCCTCCATGCACGATGGGCCAAACTTGGTCGTCCCAAGCAGAAGGTGACCAGTCTGGTGAGGAGGGCATCATGGGCGCTCTACGATGCCAAGAACTTCGCGAAGTTGATTGGAGAAGTCTCGGGATTTGTTGACGATCTGGAGAAGTTGTTTCCTGCTGAAGAGGCCCAGCGGCGTCGTCTAGTTCAGATGGAGATTGAGGACATCAGCGATGAGGAGAGTCTGACAGTGCTTCAGCAGGCGGCCGCTGGAACCGATTCGCTTTTGGCCGATGTAGTCAAGGAGAAAGTCAAGACTATTGCCGTGAGGAACTACGCCAAGGAGATCAAGGGCGATGAGAATGCCAAGGTGCGGCTCGGGAACGATTGGAGTGTTGAAGCGTGGAGCGCGGCGATAGGACTGGAGGATCGGACTCGTAATGAGGCAGATTCTGTGGCAGCAAAGGGCTCATCCACAGTGCATCTTGGGAACAGATATGGGGGCTGAAACACGTGTTGTGGTCATCAAGTCGTAACTAGGTCTCTTTGCTTCGAACGTTCTGGAACTGAAATATTGTAAATTTGTAAGATATAGTTAGCGATACTAGATCTTATTGTACATAGATATTAATGAATGGGGTCCTTGGACCAAGGTTGTGATTGGCCTCGGCGGCGACTTCCCCGCAGTCAGCAGCAATTTTCTCGTCGCGGGTGCAGATTGGAAACGCGTTTGGAGGGACAGGTTTCTGGGATTAGTGGCTTCGTGTACGTGCGCATGTAGGAACAAAGACGATCTAGGACTCGGAAATATATGGTGGCTACATTCTGAAATGGAAGGCCAACTAAGAGTTGCCATCGGTACGTTGTCGTCGTTGGAACTGGGCTGTTACTGTCTTTGGGAGCCAAGTCTTCCCTGACAGGCTTATTACTTTGTTATGGCGGAGATAAATGTCTGTGCATAAGAATAATTCCCCATGCATCACGACGCGTCTTATCGATCGCACGGGCATATTTGGGCATTGTCTGTCACGGCTGGTGCACGGCACATAACGTGAGGCATAGCATAAATAGTTACTGACTGTTCTGGTTCATCGATTCTACTCCCGAGGTAAAGCAGCAACGTCAATCAAAGACGCTCCGGCCACCGTACATGTTCCCAATGTGCACTGCGGAGCTACCCATGGCCGCGATGGTATCCGCTAAGTTGGTCGTCCGATCAGGAGTGCCTGTGGATTGTGCTAGAGCCTCCGTAGTCCACTCGTTCCCGACTCGCACTCGCGCCTTTTCTCCGCTCTTGACATCCTTCGCATAGTTTCTCCCAACTTCTTGGAGTTTCTCAGCGGTTGCCTCGGCCAAGAGGCTATCGGTGCCGGTGGCAGCGTTCTGTATGACCAACAAGCTTCGCTCGTCGCTTACGTCCTCAATTTCTAACTGCACGAGCTTGCAACGTGCGGCTTCGCAAGGAAACGCCTCTTCCAACTGATTGGTGAGGTTCGTGACCTGTGTCACCAGCGTATTGAAGTCCTCTTCGTGGGACAACATCCACCCCTCTGTCGATATATTTGTCGTCCGACTCGTGCGGACAGTTATCTCTAGTTGACCGTGCGATCCCCGAACGAGCGATCGAGTATTGACAACATATGATGGTCCTCCCGAACCTGATGGTATGTCGATCTTGCGTCGCTGCGATGACCTTTTTATGGACTGGAAACACGATTTCATGTCCGTTAGAATCTCCTGGATATGTGACATATTTGTCTCGACGGTCTCGTCGGGGGCGAAGTGCGACTTGTCGTTGACGGCGATTGCCTTGCTCCATCTCTCCAGCCGGAGCCTCGTGGCATCGAGTTTCAGTTGATAGCGGTCGGGGTCGCAGCTTAGAGAGCCTCCTAGTTGGACATAGTCGAAGCAGTGAAAGCAGTCGTCTGATAGACTCGAAATACCCGCGTTTTTATCCATGGCGTCGAAGTCTTTCGTTGTCTAGTCGGAAGACAAAGCGGGTTTGGAGGAGCCCGACGATGCGGACGTCCAGTTCATGTCGGTGAGAAGAGGTGCGGCTGACAGAGAAATGAACCTCACTGGTCCATTTAAGCGCCCAACATGTGGCTATAGCCTGATCTGTTGCTTTTGCACACCGCTGAGGCAGGCTGTCATCAACTAAAACAACACTACGGCATTAACACAATGTCAATCAACGAACGTGCCACAGACAATACGAATTGTATACAGTGTTCGACATTTTCCGACAATGCTAAGGTCCACGTCGGGAACAACAACTACATGCTGAACAGTCCTGACAACGAATGCATGCGCCATTTATTCGACACCGACCCACGCGATGACAAGGAGCGCATTCGAAATACGAAAGGCGGCCTGCTCAGAGATTCATACCGTTGGATCCTCGACAACAGCGAATTTCGACGATGGCGTGAAGATCCGCAGAGCCGGCTGCTCTGGATCAAGGGCGACCCTGGTAAAGGCAAGACGATGCTCCTCTGTGGTATCATCGACGAGTTATCGAGAGACCATACGAACGAACCGTCCTACTTCTTTTGCCAGGCCACCTCGACCCGACTGAACAATGCAACGGCTGTGCTGCGAGGCCTGGTCTGGTTTCTCGCTACTCAGTACCAGAATCTCGTCGAATACATCAGGAGGGAGTACGACTCCAAGGGAGACAGGCTTCTCGTGGTGAACCCTTGGGAAACGTTGTCAAGAATTCTCGAGGCCATGTTACAGGACGAGAGAGTAAAGGACACGACGATTGTCATCGATGCTCTCGATGAATGCGACGTTGGCAGACCAAAACTTCTTGAATTTATCATCAAATCGTCATCTTCCTATCGTCCGAAGTGGATTGTCTCGAGTCGTAACTCGCTAGAGGTTAATGAGGGGCTGGGCAATAGGCAAGGAAATATCCTATTATCCTTGGAGCTAAATGAGGCTCTTGTTTCCGATGCAGTACAGTCCTACATTCGATACAAGGTTCGATCTTTGGCAAATGCAAAGAAATACGATGATGACACCCGGAAGGCTGTCGAGGAGTACTTGAAATCGAATTCCCACGGGACTTTTTTCTGGGTCGCGTTAGTTTGCCAACAACTTGCTGATCCGACAGTTCGGAAACGCCACACACTTACTAAGCCTCGATCCTATCCCCCAGGACTTGACGGTGTCTATGATTGGATGATGCGACAGATCCGATACTCTGAGGATGCGGACCTTTGCAAACAGATCCTCGCCATTGCCTCGGTTGTCTACCGCCCTGTTACCGTGAGGGAGTTGGGATCTCTCCTCCAACCGCCTCACGACTTCGATTATACTGATCTACAAGATCTCACCAAGTCTTGCGGCTCTTTCCTCACTCCGCGGCAAGATATAGTGTACTTTGTACATCAGTCAGCAAAGGACTTCTTGTTGAAGACGGCTAGCCATGATATTATACCCTTTGGCCTTGCCAACAAACATCACAATATCTTCTCAAGGTCGTTACAAGCTCTGTCGGAAACCCTTCGACGCGATATCTACAACCTAAGCGCCCTAGGATTCCCCATCGATTAGGTCTTGCCGCCTGACCCTGACCCATTATGTCCCATTCGATATTCTTGCGTCTACTGGGTTGATCATCTCGATGAGTCGAAGCCTACAGAGTGGATGAGTAATGACAGAGATGACGGCATCTATACATTCATTCAACAGAAGTACCTATATTGGCTAGAATCTCTTAGTCTTCTCCGCAGCATGTCAGAAGGAGTAAACGCAATATACAAGCTCGAGGCTTTAGCGGTGAGTTAATCAGGGAATATACTAGCAGCAGTCTAACAATGTTATAGAGAAGGGTAGACGTGCAGCAACTGATAATATTGCTTCAAGACGCGCGTCGTTTCATTCTTTCCCACAAACGGCCGATCGAGATTGCTCCATTGCAGGTCTACTCATCAGCACTTATATTCAGTCCCGAATGTAGTCTCATCAGACAGCTCTTCCAAAGGGAGGAGCCGGATTGGATAATATCGAAACCAAGAATGGAAGTGCAGTGGAATGCATGCCTACAGACGCTTGAGGGCCATAGCTACTGGGTACATTCCGTAATCTTCTCAGCAGACAGGCAGTGTCTCGTATCGGGCTCATACGATCGCACTATCAAGATCTGGGATGCTACAACGGGCACATGCCTACAGACGCTTGAGGGCCATAGCCACTCGGTATATTCCGTAGTCTTCTCGGCAGACGGGCAGCATCTCGCGTCGGGCTCAGGCGATAAAACTATCAAGATCTGGGATGCCACCACAGGCGCATGTCTACACACACTCAATATCGGGAGACCATTATATCGCCTTGCATTCGATCCAAATCCTAACTCCCGTCTCTCTACCGAGATCGGATACCTGAACTTGGACCTACCGAAGCTACAGCCTGCCTTCAATATTCAGTCAACAGAGAATATTTCACGAGGTGCCAGCCATTCTGATTATGGCATAAGTACCGACGGCATATGGATTGTGAAAGATGGCAAAGGGTTGCTTTGGTTGCCTCCGGAGTATCGATCGGAGCAATCTGCTTTGGTAGGATCAACAGTTGCTATCGGCTGTCGTTCAGGTCGTGTATTGGTGATGAAGTTCTCGTAGAGTAGGAGCATGCAGAGCTGCCTCTTTGATTATAACCAGCCCTTTCTTGGTTCTCAATGGCGACCTGGTTATATATGTCAGGACGCCTGGCTACCGACTGGTTCCTATTTCAGCAAGCCAGCACTATATTACGGAGCTTTGAACGTGCTATAGGAAAAAGCTAGTATTATTTCCTTCTCTTTAATTTCCTTTTCACTTTGATCTCGGAGGGTTATAGGGGCTGAATAGAATTTATATTAGAAAAGACCAAGCCGTTAACTTCTAGATCAATCGAGAACCTTGCAGCGCCAAGAATCACGTGATCTGTGCCTTTCTGAGAACAATCGGCTAACCAGAGACAGGAAGAGCATTGTGCAATTGTAGATGTGAGCTACTTTGTTTAACGGAACGTTGGACGAGGAAGATATCCTCATCGGCTGGTTAATTTCTCTGTCTTGCTGGAGACCGCTCGCACATTTTTTGCGTTACAGCCTAGCGGGTTGAATCGATGATCACATTGGTGGCATGCGGATGGTTCGTGTAGAGATATGCTCTTCTTATTGAAAGACTGATGTATAAACTTAATTCTAAGCGCGAAAGAGATGGGATAGCATTGTCTTGAGTCTTGCTATCTAGCTAGTCTAATGCCCGATTTAATCGAATTTGTTTAATTGGTCGAATATCGGAACTGGATTGTACCCCGAGAACGATGCGGAAGTGCTTATCCTGGAACGTGAGCATTCTGCATCTGTGGCAGATTCCCCTTCAAGCTCAGCATCGCCACTTGATTCCACTGTTTTTCAAACGGGGCATACTGAACCTTTGCTATATGTTATACCGTGCGGGTGGTTTTGTAGCCTGGAAGGTTCTAATTGAGAAAGCTGTTGTGATTGTAAGTATAGGCGGGGAAAATATATTGAGAGGTACGTGGACAAGAAGTTCTAGAATGTCGTGACTGATTCATAAACAACGCGCTCGCCTCGTGGACCCAACTGTATAAACCAGACCGAGTTGCAAAGGAATACAAAGTACTGTCTTTCAAGTCTCGTTGCTATTTAACTGGCCTGTTGCCCAACCTCGCCAATCTGCTTGTTTAGTTTCGTTGAGTACCGAACCTGTATCGAGCCTAAGGAACGATCGGGGAGGGCGTCGTGGATTTCTGCCCAAGAGCGGCGACCTCGTCTCATACTGACTACTATCTCCTCCTCCTCCTTCGTCCACTTATTACCAGAAGATCTTATAGCCGATTTCGAGGTCTCAGATCGGCTTCTGCCTTTCTCATTACATAGGGTAGGTTTGTTATGACGCGGGAGATTTAGGTCAGGGGTCCATTCAAACTGCAATTGAAATGTCGTCTTGTCGCTCTCGGTTATGCGCTTCAGCGAAACGCCTCTGAGGGCCCATTCTTCAAACCGAGCAAACGAGGTAGACTCGGCAGGTAACGGTTGTGCATGTGACGATGTTGGACTCTCAATGCGGTGCACTGATGTTGGGCGCCCTCCGATTGTCCGAGCACTACTTGCCGATCGTCTTTGGTGAGAGCTCCAAGCGGCTGCGGAGCGGGACACTCTTTGACGCTTGCGGCGAGGCTGTTCTTCATCTTCAGAATCATCTGTAGAATCATAAACCTCACCCTCTGGCGGCGGACAATACTCTTCATCATGCATGGGCTCTGGGGCAGTGCGACTATCCTCGCAGTCAGAATTTTCAGTGTCTGCACCGCTTATCTTATCTTGGATCGTTGAGTATGTACGTGACGTTCCACGACGATTTCGACGCCGGGATATCGTCTCCTGGTGCGGAGGGAACGCTCCGGCTGTGAGGAGTGACCCAGACTCAGTTACCGAGAACTCGGCCTCAGCCTCGCTGGTTGAGGAGCGATCGTAGCTGGCCCCTTGGTCTTGTCGTGATCTAGGCGGTGGCCTCACTGTCGGTGATGAACTACGGTCTCCAGCATCGTCGGTCGAGGCGCCCGTGCAGACCTCACTATCGCGCAGTGGCGACTGAGCAATACTCTCGCGGTGAGCAGCAAGAGGACTATGTGTGTGCACTGAACGAGCCACGGCGTCAGTTTGTGAATGATAAAACTCTTCGTCGGAGGGAGCGTCATCAATCGTCATCCTAGGCTTGCTGGTGCCCGCAACAATATTAGTGACACGCTGTTGCTCATCTGATGCATTGGAACACGACTGGCTTTCAAGCACAAGTGGCGATGCATCACGGCCAACATCTGCATCAGCCGTTGTGTCTCTAGTGGGCGGCCACATTGTCGATTGGGGAGCTCGCTGGTTTGATTCAAGGTCGGTAGGGGAATCTACAGATGACTTATGGGATAGAATTCGGACGTCCCCCGTGCGGGCTGGAGATGGTACGGGAATGGTACTTGTATGAATAGTAGCATGCGACTCAGTTACACTGCGTTTAGTGCCTATACTTTCTATATCAGGCCTGTTAGGTCCTATACCTGGAAGGATCGTTATGTCGAGGTCTTACCAAAATAGTCTGCATCGCTGGCCGCCGTAGGTGTTGTGCAATACGATTGCGAATTATCGTGAACATGATCCTCGACGTCATCTTCATTTTCTAGATCAGACTCTTCGTCGTCAGAGATATAGATGACGCCGTCTGTAGAGCCTTTTGAGCTCGGGGAAGCCTCATCGTGGCATCTGACAGCGTCAGGGGAGGTGAAGCTACGCTGCAAATTTTGCTGCTCGCTATCAGAGGCTATTGAGGCCATATTGGAAGTGCCGAAAAGTCATGAGTCAAGGGGATAAGGGGTTTGTGAGCAGAGCACAGCCAAGCAGAGAATTGGCGGGCACTGTCGGGCTTATATGCTTGAAGCCAGGCTACAGAAGCCGCCGCGGCCTGTCATAACTAAGTCCGGCTGCCTATGGCTGTCCTTCATCGCTTCTCGGGACCACGGCATCTCTGATCGAGGAGGGAGACGTAAGCTCTTCTCCTTTGCACCGATGACTTCAATGCCGAGCCATACGAGCTGGCCAGATGATACCGACCTGACATCATCTCGTTCGATATCCAGCGGCCGATGTCACCGATTGGCAAGGCAGAGTCCTCAGCGATGGCCAGTTGAGGCAGGTGTTGAAGGTTGTTGGACCATTCACGCACGAAGGAGTCGTCTCCAGCATGTCCTCGGCCTCGGATGAGAAGTTCCCGGCAGCATCAGCTCTTCCATTTGACCGTGACGGAGCTCAACGGTGCGCCAGCCCCTATTTGGCGCTGTAGCCGCGAACTTGCTGGACCACTCATAGGACTTAGACGGCTCAGGATGCCGGAATGAGCGACTGATGAACCCAACCCTCAGGCAGCCGACGTTGACACGCACGCAACACCAACAGGTCACGAACCTGTTTTGGCCTCCCACCCCCTGTCCTCGCCTGTATGCCACGTTGGCGATGCTCTGCCCCCACCTCTTGGCGCAGCTGAGCCACGGCGAACAGCAAGGAGACCTGGAAGACCAGACCGTCGTACTCAATGATGACTCCATGAGCCGGAGGCAGTGTTGGCCCCCTGACCAGGGAAGTGGCAGCCAAGACCGGGTCGAACGGCTCCTGATCATACCCTTCGCCAACCGTGCGCTTTTCGAAGCCAATCGGGGAGGAGATTGGCGCAGGAAGCGACGAGAGCCACCTGCGCGTGTTTCAGGAGATAAGTCCTAGATGGCACCATCCTCCGTCATGCTGTTGGAGGGGCAATGATAAGCTATTGCGGCATTTCTGTCATTGGCTGGAAGCCCGTGGGAGGCCTCACGAGAGCCATGAATCGCCGCAAGAAGCTGCTGGCTGGGAAAGAGCGGGAAAGAGAGGCAATGGCGTCGGGGGAGCTCAACCAGGGAGGGTACGCTTCAAGGCTGTCGGCATGGTTAGATTCGTGAGACGCGGGCGAGAGACAATCATGCTTACAGAGATTAGACCTGGGGAATAGTGTTAAAGACAACATCGAGAAGACACAGATTGCATTTGGTTTGCAGCTCCTCAATCAGGCTTGCCGGATAGCGCAAATATCGTTATGATCAGAACTAGCATTGTTGAGATGATTGCGTTGCAACGGGTGGATGATGGCGGGACAGGGAAGGAGTAACGGCCGAATGCTCGGACATGGCGATGCCGAGAGGAAATGAGGTGGTGGATACGGAGAGGGAAGCTTGAGAGAGAGAACAGAGGTCGAAGGTACATTGACCCGAGAGGAGAAGGGGGTGATCATCTTATATAGAGGAGGGTCACGTGACGGGCAGTGCCGCCAAACCGGAGGCGGCAGCAGCGCCTTCGCGATTACTTTATAAAGTATTAATATATTAAAATAGAACTTTACTTTAATAAAATATATAATATTATAAATCTAATTAAGATCTTTTTATAGGATATTTTTAATACTATATATAAATATATAAAGAAAATAGCAGTACTTTTTAATATAAAGTATCTAATAATACTGATCTTATTTATATAAATAATATATTAAGAAGCTTTTAAGCTGCTAAATAATAATAGCTATAAGATTTATTTTAATTAAAATATCTCTAAATAAGCTAAAGATCTCCTTATTAATTACTTTAATAGGCCTATCTGGCTGATATATAAACTGTGCAGGTGTAACGGTCCAACTGAGTATATTGACAACTAGCTGGATGACTAGAACGAGTATCCTAAAGCTAAGGAGG
>WOFQ01000180.1:0-13957 GCA_012184525.1 Xenoacremonium recifei | reverse complement strand
GCCATGACCCACCCCTAGCGTACCGCGGGACCTACCCTGGACCTCAGTTGCGAGAAATGCAGGCGGAAAAACTACAGTGTATTTAGACCATCCTCTTCCTCTGCGATAACTACCTTAGACCAGCTGAGCACGTCCTCTTGTCCCTCTAGGGAACAGGCAGGTTCGACTCCTGCAGGACGCTAAATAATAAAACAAAACAAACAAAACAAAACAGAATAACGACAACCATAACATCAATGAGGAGTTTTACCGTAGAACTGCGACAGAAGTCTAGCTAAAATACATAATTAATACATAATATCTTGAGGAACGAATAGCCCTTGCCTTTTTTTCTTCTTTTATTTCTTTTTTTTTTTAGAAAGTAAGGGCCGCTTTAAGCCACCTTGTTCTAACGTGCTGCTTAACTCTTCGATACGTAGATGAAGCGTTATTTTAGGATCGCACAACAATTTCCGGAATCGTAAGTAGACACTATTATACTACTCATAGGATACAATCACCAGGAATGTGTCCGTCTGTAGCCTGAAAGGAGTCGAAAGAAGACCCTTGTCCGATGCAAGTAGGATCTTTCTGTTGCATTCGGAGTTCCGGTTGCCTAAACCGTACTTAAGGTATCACTGTGAAGTCAGCCATGATGGATCCAACCAACGTGCAAAAGAGACTGTCAAAAAGTCCCAGAGGGATTGGAAAGCGGATGTTTACTGATAATTACCCTTGCAACAACATGGTCGTAACCTCTCTTACGCCAGCAGTAGTATTGCTCGTGGTTGAGATATAATAATCTTAAATGATAGAATTCTGATCATGCGATAGATCCAAGTGCTTAAATGGGCGGTGACAGAAAACGGGTTTTACGGATCTGCATTTAAGCATATATGACAAATTGCGACTAACTCATTGGCGGACAAGATAGATAATAGGCAGGGGCTCTCTACTCCTAGGATTTTATACTGTGCTACTTACTGGTGATAATCTGCGGACAATCTTATATAACCGCGGAAAAACTTCGAAGCCTCTCGTCACCGTCATCACGAACAGATATAAAGCAAGGTTTCATTGTCTTCTATTTAGGGTGGATAAAGCAATCTGGACATTGATTCTTCTTTCAATTCGCAAAGCTTTATTCTAAGATGCGTGCAAGCTCCCTCTTTCAATATTACCTTTCCTTCGGCTCCATAAGTGCTGTACTTGGATATGCGTGGATGGCTCGGGATGGGATGGGTGTTATGCCCATGAAGCATCCCCTGCAACTGAGGCGTGGTCTGAAGGCTGCTCAGGGAAAGAAGGGTGTCTTCTTCCATAATAGAATCGCCCCCATTACGCAGAAACTTTACATTGCTAACTCCAACAGTACTAATGAACGCCCATTCCTGGGCAACTTGAGCTCCAATTTAGACTATCATCCTTCTTTCTCACCAGACGGAAAGTGGATTGTGTTCACCAGTGAGAGGAACGGAGATGGAAATGCTGATTTATACCGTGTGCGTGTTGATGGCACAGATTTGGAAGAACTCGTAGCCACGCCGGCTATTGAAGACTGTGGCGTAATCTCACCAGATGGTACTAAGTTGGCCTATGTCTCTTCAACCAACGGATACAAGGCCAATATTTGGGTCATGGATTTAGAGACGAAGAATACGTATAATCTGACGGATACAGGTTCTACGAGAGCCAAGCCTAATAGCCCTGCCGGACACTTCGTAAGTCACTCTGCCACATTAAAACCCTAACTAGCTAAGTGACTATGTCAAGATGCCAGCGTGGTCTCCCGATAGTGAATGGATTGCATTCTCAAGCGATCGTAATACTGATTGGGTCCTTGGTAATGCGACAGGATGGGAGCACATCCAGGAGACTGCAATATACGCCATCCGACCGGACGGTAGTGACATGCGCACTATCGCCAAAAAGACAGGATTCGCTCTTGGATCGCCCAAGTGGTCATACGATGGTAGTCGTATCGTCTACTACGAGATGACGCGACAAAATACATGATATGTCCACCAGCCAGCCATTTCTGGGGCGAGCGACATTGTATCGGTGGATTTGCAACCGGCAATGACCGCCAAGTTCATGCGTCGGTGGACGGCTACGCCATTAATCCATCATATGTGAGCGAAAACAACACTATTGGCTACTTAATTAAGTCAGGGCCATGGGCTGGCATCAACTACACGGAATACGACGTTAGACACCAGTGGTTAGGGAGCTTCATCACTGAGGGTACACCGATTCGTCAACCATCCTAGAATGCGAATGGGACCCTTGTTGTCTTTCAAAAGAATAGCGTGAGCACATCAGTCTGTATCGTTGGGGGTATACTAATTCGTCGACTTCTTAGTGGATTATTCGTCCTGATGAGACGCCGCTGTATAGCTGGAACGACGAATGGGAATATCGCTTCATGGATATGATGCCACAATTCAACAACGCGACAGGCATGCTGACGCTGTCACAAAAGCAAAACGGAAACACAGCTATCGTGAAACAAAGGCCTGACGGATCTGAATATGCGATCGTGTTTGACCCTTACACGACAGGCCAAGTCAACGCGTGGGATATTGCAACCGGGAATGCTGGTTGCCAGCAGCCTTCATGGTCCACTGACGGTGAATGGGTCACTTTCAGCATGGGATGGTGGTTTCAGAACCGCACTATAACGGCAGCTTGGATTTATCGTGTGCGCGCAAACGGTTCCGATTGGGAGCAGCTAACGGAGTTCGACCAGAAGAGATTAACGCTGGCTTCTCATCGTTCTCTCCGGATGGCAAAAAGATAGTGTACCGTATCATGGGCGACGTACGACGCGGCCTACGGGTTCTTGATCTTGAGGACCGCACCATTCGCAACCTAACTGAAGAGTGGGACAATATGCCGGGATGGAGTCCCGACGGAGAGAAAATTGTTTTCACCCGTCGCAACAACTGGACAGAGACAGAGGACAAGCTTACACCTTACGACCCTTACGACGTGTGGACTATCCGCCTAGATAGCTCGGATGCCCAAAGACTAACAACAGCTTTGGGGAACGATGGGCACGCTGTATGGTCTAATGACGGGAGAATTCTCTGGAGCTGTGCCCGCTATGGGTTCCGCGGCGAGTCCGCCAATTATGACAATACATTTCAACCATATGGAGTCAATATGGTAATGAATGCGGACGGGTCTGATCAGCAGCCTATGACGGATAGCGTTTGGGAAGACGCCATGCCTATGTTTGTGTGGAATGAGTTTCTCAGCTGAAAGAAAAGACGTGAAAATACAAAAGCAGCCCCTTAAGTCTCCACCATAGCAATCTGCACGGAGTGTTCATTGACATGGATGTCGCTTGGATGCAAGTACTGGGAACTGGAAGCTACCAAAATGTCATGTCAAAGATTCAATAAGTCTCTCGTAGGACATAGAAGTGCCCAAAACATCGAATATGGCATTCTCCGAACTAGTAGCTGCTATGATTATTTCAGGAAATTGTGAGATGCTAGGTCAAATGATGAAACTCCGACAAAGGCTTCTTGGTGGTGGATATTGGGCCTTGTCGTCTTTATAAACGCTACCAATGGATGGAGCCAGCTAGAATAAGAGCACTACCCAGAACAGAAAGTGACATAATTATGCTGAACTATTATTGCGACATGGTCAAAAGTGCCGTTACATGAACATCCTACTATATAACTCGGATAATCGTGAGTCCTCTTAACCCCCATGAGACCAGTGAAATCATTTTTTAGAGCATTAAATAAAAGTATTTATGCAAGATGTACTAATGTACTCAAGCTTGTCTGGCAAAGGGATTGGTACAAAGACTCTAGAAGCTAAGTGAGCAAAGGTCACATATATCCAGAAGTCATTTCATGGCAAAGCCAGTCCCGTGTGCTGCCAAGAAAGCTGTGATAGCCAACAGGAGGGTGAGATATGCGAAAGAGTATTATTTCGAGTAGCTTTTACATGAATTAATAATACTAAGTATTGCTGCAAGCAAGGAAATTTAAGTGTATAAGCTGCCCTTTTAGTTACCCCGGTTCCCCCATCCCGACCATAAGTTGTGCAGCTTTCTATAGCTTACTAAGGACTCCGTTACTCTCCAGAACAGTCAACCGATTTCGCGTAATATCTGCAATAGTCTTACACCTAGAAGATCACGATTGATGAGCGTGTGAAAACCCATTAGGTCGAACAACTTACCCGCTCAAGGCCATCGTGAGTCTAAACTCTTCCATCAACAGGTTGATTGCAAGAGAGACACCTTTTTCTCCATTATACTATCACTAGACATTAACCTGAAGGCCCCCAGACTGTAAAAGAAAGAGAAAGCAGAGGGAAATACTCACGGCTAAACCCCAGATTGGTACACGCCCAACAAAGCAATGATCTGCTCCCAAAGCCAGAGCTTTGAAGATATCAGAACCACGGCGGATACCACCATCGACTGCTATTGGAATTCGACCTCTAGCTACAGGAGCACAGTCCCGTAGAGCATCGAGGGTCGCAGGAACGCCATCCAGTTGTCTACCACCGTGGTTTGAAATGATAACACCATCAATACCATGACTGATAGCAAGCTCAATATCTTCAGGAGTATAAACTAGATACTCATTTTAGAATTACTATTCAGTTAAATTGACCGCGGACTTGAATACTTACTGCCTTTCAACCACAACTGCAGCTTCGTACGCTGGCGGAACCAATTTACCGCAGTTTCCCAGTCAATAGAACAATCTACAATCTAGATGAGTCCATGAATGTGGCTTTAAGGAAGTTCAGAATTCAAAAAAAAAACGGACCATTAATTAACCCGTCGTTGCTCGCATCGACAAAACTGAACGACGGATCTGAGCTCAAGTTGGGGAACGAAGTACCTGCAGGAGGTTCGAACGAGTTTCGGTATTCATTCAGGCGTCGCCCAAGCACCGGCGCATCTACAGTAAGAATTATTGCCTTGTAACCGGCAGCTAAAAAGTGGTCATTAAACGGTCAAGGTGAAATCTAAGTGCTCTATTAACATACCCTCAGCGCATTGGACCAGCTTCTCCGTAGCCTCTTTGTTCATATACAATGACATTTGAAACGCATAGGGATTGGACAGCTCCTGAGCAATCACGTCTTCTAGTGAGGCAGTGGCATATGTTGATAGCACCATACAAATGCCGGCCTTTGCAGCAGCGGCTGACGTGCCTATCTCTCCATCTAGATGAGCCAGCTTATGCATAGCTGCCGGCGAAAACCCTAGGGGTAGAGAAACCTGGCCAGCAGTCAGCCTCTCTCGCTATTCTGTCAAATCCTTATATCATGCCTTTGTCCCAAATATGGTTGTGGACATATCAATGTTTGAGACGTCAACAAGCACTCGGGGCCTGATTTTGTACCGATTATATGCTTCTGAGTTGTCTCGCAATCTACAATAGCAAAGTCAGCCAAATAGTAAGACCATAAGAAGGGCGAATATCAGAGCTACGTTATGAGATCCATTGACCCTTCATTGTAATATTCTGCAACTGCTCAGCTTGACAATCGCGATGGATACTGACATCTCGAGCGAACAAGCACATACCCCGGATAGATTTTGGAAGCTTCCGAGAAGCTGCCTCCTCCAGATCACGAATCGTAAAGATACTTTTATCAAGGGTAACGCCACGATTAGCCATATTGTATGTCGCTGATCTTCAGCTGGGCTCAGATGAGGTAATTACTGGCAAGGACAACTATTCAGACAAAGGGATCAGCTGTCGGGAATTTAAAACCAACTGAAAAGATAGGCTGCCACCTACTCCGAAGGTTCATGTAAAGGCAGGCACGCTTGATGATCTCGACAGCTTCGCTGAT
The DNA here is from genome assembly GCA_012184525.1 of Xenoacremonium recifei. Classification (NCBI taxonomy): domain Eukaryota; kingdom Fungi; phylum Ascomycota; class Sordariomycetes; order Hypocreales; family Nectriaceae; genus Xenoacremonium; species Xenoacremonium recifei. Next base: position 8,137 of record WOFQ01000180.1, on the reverse strand, counting down.
ACTTGCAATGAAAGACCCAGCGCGAACCTTTCTTGAGATTTGAATACGCAATTTCTTAGCTGGCATAGATAAGACAACAGAGAGAGCGACCCGCAAGTGGGTCTGAATGACTCCCATTCGCACGCAGACACTTTCCATTTATTCAATCCCGAATCAACAGTGCGAAGAATGATTTTTGTTGTGGGAATTTCTTATCTATGCTGTTGGAACGCATTAGTTCACCTCGATATAGTGGGTGGCCTTCACAATTACCAGGGATTTCCGAAGGCGGCTTGTATCGGGATACTCAGCGACAAATTCTAAACGACAAGCCGGGGCCAAAAACTACCTCTTTATCTCAAAGGTGACTCGCTGCCTGGCTGGAGACCCGAATGTGTGCAATTGCGAACGAAATCATCTCTCTACCTATCGTATCATAATGGAGCCCGAGGGATGTGCGAGTGTAAGAGCATCCCCGAAGAACAACAGCGGTCAGCAAATCTCTTCCTCGGGAATCTACCACGAGGTAAAACTAAATAACACGTCATACAGGCATTGTCTTTCAAGCCAATCGCTCCCAATCTATATTTATTAGAGTAGAAGATGCTCAACCAGATGCTGAGCTACCGCCCAATGCTTCCGGGCTCAACATCGTACAATTCGCCGCTGGCGATCCCGAAGATCCGTATAATTGGCCCCTGGTAAGAATTAGCGCGTTTTATTTCCGGATGGACCCTTCTTTGCTCACAATATTCGGTTGCTATAGGCGAAAAAGCTTTTCATAGTCTTGACTGCCATCATCTTGACTGTCAACAGCACAATCTCGTCTGCTATAACGAGCAATGCCATGGTCTACGTCTTAGCGGATTTCAACCTCCCATCAGGTGTCAACAACTTCTTGCCCACTACTGTTTATCTGATTGGTTATATACTCGGCCCTTTGGCCTTCAGCCCCTTGAGCGAAAGCTTAGGCAGGAAAGTCGTCAGTTTTTGGACGTTCAACATATTCATTTTGTTCACGCTTGCGTGCGCTTTGGCACCTAACTGGCCGGCGCTTCTGGTTTTTCGCCTTGTTTGTGGGACATGTGCTTCGGTTCCGTTGACAGTCATAGGAGGTCTGTATGCTGATATATTTCTCAGTCCACGGACTAGGGGTCGTGCTATGATCAGCTTCATGTCGGTAAGAATCGCAGTGTTATGTAGCTCGACGCAAAGCAATAACCAAATGGTAGGGAACCACCTTCGGCCCCCTTGGAGGCCCCATTATATCCGGCTATGTTGCTCCTCTGGGTTGGAGATGGGTCTTCTGGGTCGTGCTCATCATAGCAGGATGTAGTTGGATACCACTGTTCTTCATGCCAGGTGAGCTATCAAGCCTTTCACAACTTATCCGCGACTAATGTATCCCATAGAAACCTTTGGCCCTGTCCTGCTGCGGTGGAGGGCTCAGAAAATAAGGAAATCTACCGGCAACAAAACTATGGTAGCGCGAATTGAACTCGAGCACACGAGCACCAGAGAACTCGTTATAAAGTCTTTCGCAAGGCCACTTAACATGCTTCTCTTCGAGCCTCTAGTCTTTCTGAATTGCCTTTACATCGCTCTTCTGTATGCTTTCTTCTACCTCTTCTTTGAAGCGTATCCGATCATTTTTGAAGGTAACTTGCATGTTGCGCTTATAAGAATGCAATTTGACACACTATTACAGGTATATATAATTTCACGAAAGGAGAGTCAGGGTTGGCACTCTCTCCAAGTAGGTTTTCCGACCTTACATATTTCGGGACGTGACTCATAGTCGTTTTAATCTGGATATAGTCGGTGTTGGTGCAGCCTTTACGGGACCCGTTCTAGTTTATTACGACTCTTTTTATGAACGTGCAAGATCACAAGGCAAGCATTGGGCACTAAGCGAAGAGCTTCACCGCCTTCCCATTGCTTGTCTGGGAGGACCATGCTGTGTCATTTCGCTCTTTTGGCTTGCTTGGACATCTAGGTCAGACATCCATTGGGCTGTGCCTTGTATGTCCGGTTTCTTTTTCGGTTTCGGATACCTGCTCATTTTCACGGCCTTGACGAACTACCAAGTCGATGCCTACGAAATATATGCTGCGAGTGCTATGGCAGCATCTTGTTTCTCCCGTAGCATCATTGGAGCCGGGTTGCCTTTGGCTGCACCGTCTTTATACGACACCCTAGGTGTAAGCTGGGCCACTTCCTTGCTTGGGTTTCTTAGTCTCATTTTGTTGTTCATACCGTTTGGGCTCATTCGCTACGGACCAAAGATCAGACTTAAAAGCAGGCTTTGCCAAGATCTTAACGAGAGATCCAACCCAAAAATGGAAAAAGAAACGGTTTAAATGCACCTCTAAAGTTAGCATTTGACGATATTCAGTCAACGGTTTGACTTAGAAACTAAGTTTGTGAAATGGAGAATATTTACTTTAGTCATAGCGGTGTTTTTCAGTGAAACAGGTTCTAATACCATAGTAGCTTGCATGAATCTGGGCTTCAAAGGAAGACTCGCGTAGATATGGATAGCCATTAGATATACCTAGAAAACCAGCCGTTTCGGTTTCTATAACCTGCCGCCAATTCATATAGCATGTTTGAAGACTGCTAATTCACCTCTTCTCTCCAGTATCGTGAAAAGGGTTGATCACCAATAAATGGAATTCTGTAAATTTATACCTTTATGACAAAGTGGGGTGGCATTCTTACTCATTTGACGTTGAAATTAGAACCCCAGGGCGTAACGATGCAAAGGCCATGAGTTGAAGCGGAGCATTGAGAATAAGATTTTGCAGTTTATTCTTCATACTTGGTCGAAGCAAAAACATCTCCCTTTTTTTAATAGAAGCTCCTTATTTAAGTGAAACTATCGTACTCTTTTCATGACTATGGAGGGGGGGCTCCCGCGGGCAAGGTTATCATGCCCTTTGCCTCCTTGGTTTTCCACTGCAATGCCTGGCACAAGCCAAAGATAACCTTGAGGGTGGGAGCTGGGACGCTTAGCCTTTCAGCTTCCTTTACAGGTTCACCAACAAGGTTCATATACTCGATAAAGTTTCCCTAAACATCGATTAGGAATATCTCACATCAAGGATCTAGAACCACTCACCTTCTGCGCATCTTGCAACATACTCGGCTTACACCAAATTTCAAATGGATCAGCCTCGACCATGTTAGATATGTGCTCCTTGGGCAGCTCGTGACCAGCCGCTTTAGCAATGTTGTATACTTCCCACATTGCAGGCTTGATGAGACTCTCGACTGGTTCTTTTGCAAGTCGTATACGGGATGTATCCATACGCAGAATCGTGGCGACTGGGTTATAACAGGCAAATATCTGAGACGAAACTGGATGATGCTCATTTCCTTTCTCGCCTGTTATGCTGAGCTGATGCTGCTTTAACCTGAGCTGGGGTGAGACCGACGTGATCACTGGTGAGTTTGGTTAAGGAGAGCAAAATTTTACCCCTGGCCGGAGTGACCGAAAGTATCCTCCCTGCTACTCCAAGACTTACACAGCCACTGATACTAAATTAGAATCAGGGATTAAGAAGAAAATATAAATATTTTCACTATATAGTTGCATCTGTGCAGAGTACAGTATGTTACTTTGTTTCGACTGTACTTTTCGGCGTTGAGATGCAAGTTCCGCTTGCGCGCTTGCCCCGATTAGTCAATCATTCCTACATTATTGCGTGACCCGCTATATGACGAGCTCACGTGATGTGCAGCGTGCTCCGCGCACCTTAGTCAAATATTAGTAACGAGCTCGAATGAGCCCGACGGGCTCAATCGAGCCCTAAAGGAACAGCGGTGCCTGGTGCCTAAGGCAACGCTCGGTGCCCTCTCAAAAGGAGGTGTGCACGCTCATTTTACTTAGAAAATACAAGGCTCTATTTTGTACACTTTGAGTCCTCTGGCCCACAGCTTACGCAACATACATCTTGCTTTGTCAGCTAGCTTGATGCCTGAGGTATCAATATGATACGAATGATAACGACCCCGCTCCTGACAGAAGCCCTATTCATCGCCAACGCTTTCCCAAAACTACCTCAGTACAGAGTAGTCTCTTAGCAATAGGTACACCCAGCAACATGCCAAGATGCCGAGTACTTCAATCTCTCCAATTTTCAATTTTGTTGAATGTGGAGATCTTAAACAGCTACAGAAACACTTAGAGAAAGGTCAGACAGAGGTGAATGCCCAAGACAAAGAGGGTTTCACCGCTCTCCATAGAGCAGGCTATCTTCGTCAGGCTGATATCTGCCAACTGTTGATAAATCATGGTGCGGACGTGCATATCACCAGCACCGCAGGATGCAAGGCTCTTTATCTCCTCGCGAAGAATCGATCTCGACGTCGCATCGACTATCTCCTCCCTACCGCCTAAGTCCTCCTCAAAATGGCAACTCAAGGCGACAAGGACGCATTAGTCACCAGTATAAACGATTTTCTTGCTTGGCCCAGTCGTCAAATTGTTCGCAATGAGATGTTAAAAATGAGAGATTTCGTTTTGGCTAGAGGTGCAACATTGGCAGAAGATTCCAGAGTAGCAGTAACTGCCCCTACCGGAATACTATTCGACGCTCTCGATCTGGAGAATGAAGTTGAAAGGCTCGACTTATACCTGCACTGTAAAACGGAAGCTCTTCAGCTTTTTCAGCAATCCAAAGCTTCTCGACTTGGGATAGTGCTCCATATATTAATTAATCTGCGTTATGAGCCTCCTTCTCTCAGCTGGGAGTGCTCAACCATCTCTGAATAAGTTGAAATTTGGCGTAATGCTATAAGGTGGGCAGTGGAGTCCGGAGTTTCTTTACATGAGCACAATACAGCGGGAGAATCACCCCTCAAACTTGCATTATCGAGCTTCTTCCTCTTTGTGATTCTACAGAGAGCGGTAAAGGACATCGCCGAGGCTTATGTCCCGGAGGACTTAGCATCCTGCCCGGCCTTACGATCCGAAGGATGGTCAAATGTTTCTTTACTCTTCTTATTCCAATTCATGACTCACGATCACTACATACAAGATTACACCTGGCACGATCAAGAAATTCCGAAACAAGAAATACAGGGCGGGAAATATATTATCTCGCGTTGGCTATGGCTTATAGATATATTGAAACACGGGAAATATCTCCGAGAGGGTTGGAAGTGTATTGCTGAACCACGACAATTCTTAAAGTCTCGGCGAATATACTACTGGAACCCAAGCAATAAGGTGGTCCAGGATGATAGGCCCCAAGGTGGAGCTAGAGTTCCCGAAAGTCTCGATGCACGTTTTCTGTCTGGATTTCTTGATAGCACAAGAGTCTAGTCTTTGATATATCGCTTTATATTCTCTACCTAATCTAGCTTACTTGCACTGCTATGATTTATCTCTTGAGCCCCTAGAAAATATAATTGGTAGACTGCTCCTAATATTTCTCTCCAGTTTATCGTTCTTCATCTTTAAGGGTATCAGTACCCAGGGGTTCAGCAGGATCGTAGGGTTCAGAGGGATCCAGGGGCTCCATATGCTCGCGGTCGCCAGTAGCCCTATCGTAATAGCTTGTGGTCTCGTGATGTCTCGTGGTCTCGTAGATAGCTTTCACAAGACGTTGATCAAGCGGGCGGTCAGAGTGAGTTGTATCATAGTGAAATGTAACCCTATTGACGTCTCTGAGGATATATGCAGTACTGGGCTGGTATGAAGTTTGAGTTTGTGGTCCTGTTTGGCATCCCTTTTCAGACCGCAATGTTAGTCTTCATCTATATTAGGTCAAAGTAAACATACTTCTGGGCTATCAGAATCTTTATTGTGGGAGAATGCAGAAAATAAGATATATGAAGAAAGCAAGATACAAAGATGTAGTAACAAGAGCCCGATCATGTAATACTGGACATAGGCAGACATTTTGAAAAATCAGCCAGATGAGGATAGTGTAATAAAATAGGGAGAAAGTTGAAAGAGTAGATGTCACATATCCTGTCACTGTCAGAAGCTGGCGGCGATAAGGGGAGTGAACGAGCTGTAAGGGGATTCGCAGGAGATTCGTCATTGCGTTGCTACCTCTTATTGATTGCTTTCGAGATTCATCGATTTGGGCTTCCCAGAGCCAAATCTTTGTAGTTTCCAACCGGGTTGAGGTCAGCAAGACCAAGCGAAAGAGTAGCTAATACCTCTAATCTCAATCAGGGCAGCTTGTCATATAACGATTCGAGTCAAGGTTCTCGGCATTTCGCCCTCTCGCCCTCGTCCTGGGACTTCACTGGTCCGAGTCTCCCCTACGCTTCGGCATCGTGTTTGAAGACTTATTGTTCAATTGTTAGAGGATATGTCTCAACGTCAAACGAGGCCAGTGGCGCTGCTTTGGATGCTCCACTGATTATCCTGGCTGCCTTTGCCTGACGACTTGTTTGTCCTCGGTGCGCCAGTTCACGTTCGACCACGTGGAGCAGGCGTGCATCGTTTGGGGAGGAGGATAACGCTGTTTTATATCTTACACATTCACATTTCCCTCATCGTCACTCCGTGTTCAAGGACCCTATTCTTCAGTCGTTCGTTAACGAAGACCTACCGAGGCAATTGAGCGCCGCCAATGTATTGGATACTTTTCGCTGCATCTCATCTATGTGTAGATTCCATTATAGAGTGCTGTCCATTATCAAGCCAAGGTATTTGCATGTTGGCTTGGGTTAGACCACGCCCCATTTGGTCTACAAATGTTCCTTAACATCTATTCTTGTCTCTGATCTTGCGAAGCGAGTGAGCTAATATTTTTCGGAGAAAAGACCAATGAATGTGTGGCGACTCACTTCTCGGCGCTTCCCGAAGTTTTTTGCATGTCTCCTTCGTGGTGTCTGCCCATATGAGAGTTGCTATCTCATCGAAATTCTCTTCCTGATTTTGGTTGGCTAATGCTTTCGCAGAAAAGCATAGATCATGTGGTTTTTAGCGCTGGAAAGTGTTCGGTTGAACCAGAAGTTAACAGCGAAAGCCTTGCAGCATAAATTCTTTCCAACCCCTACGACCATCCTAGACTAGAGTAAAAAGGAAAGTAAAGAGCAGTAAGTCATGTTGGAGTGCCGCGAGATTTCGTGCTCCTGATTGTCTTCTGTTGAAGAATTAGTGCCTGATTGTCGCTGCGAGGTCCGCCATGCTCGTGATTGTGTCCGGGTGATTCTCTCCAAGCACCTGCCGTCGAAGAGCCAGTGCCTGCTGAAAAAGACCCTCCGCCTCGCTGTGTCGACCCTGATTATGGTACGTTGTTGCGAGGGACGCCATGCTCATGATTGTGTCCGGGTGATTCTCTCCAAGCACCTGCTGCCGAAGAGCCAGTGCCTGCTTCTTAAGACCCTCCGCCTTGCTGTGTTGACCCTGCATACTGTATGTCGCTGCGAGGTCTGCTATGCTCGTGATTGTGTCCGGGTGATTCTCTCCAAGCACCTGCTGCCGAAGAGCCAGTGCCTGCTGATGAAGACCCTCCGCCTCGCTGTACCGACCTTGATTATGGTACGTCGTCGCGAGGTTCGCCATGCTCGTGATTGTGTCCGGGTGATTCTCTCCAAACACCTCCCGTCGAAGAGCCCATGTCCTTAGGTCCACCGGTTCTTTCTCCCACCATCGTCCTCGATCATGAAAGAAGTGTGAAACTCGACTCAAAAGGTTCGCCACCTCCACCTGCTTCCGACACACTCCCGCCCACTCCTCAACCCGTACCGCATGTACCACATACCTTTCACATATACCCCATGTATCCTGTCTCGACACTGGGAAAACATTGCTCACAGCCCCTACCGCAATGCTTGCGTATTGCGCTTCCCCTCTACTTCCCCTCGTGCTTTCCTCCAACCCCGGCATCTTCAGCCTATACTGCGTCGCCTCTTGCACAAGCTTGTGCACCTCGTAACTCGGTCCAGACTGCCTCAATCTATACTCACTAAGGAATGAGAACTTCACAAGAAGTGTAGTTGCCTTCTTGATCTTCCTCTCATCGTTTTCCTGGCCCGTGGCTACCGTTGTGCCGTCTCTACAGATCGCTGCTATCAGCTCCGGTGTGATATTCTGGCTGTCGATGTATGCGATCGCATGAAGAATCCGATGCGCTATCATATTTTCCTGCCCAATGCGCTCTATCGAGATCCGCCACGTCTCGAGCACACT